>CAMZMU010000061.1:396759-506199 GCA_947311845.1 Poa pratensis | reverse complement strand
GGGGGGCAATAGTCCCATCACCGAAAAGTTGTGGAAGGTGACCACTTCACTTTCTCTCTGAAGACCTTCTCCGGGACGGATTCCACTCTTCACCGCCACGAAATTCCTAGGCTACTGCGCGGCGAGCAGGATCCCCTTCTTCTTATCAGCATACGCGCTCGGAGAAAACACAGCCTGCACACCCTCTTCGAGGGAAGTGCGGCGGTGGCGCGAGAGGCTTCAATCGCCACTTTCTCTGGTACGGATTGCTTCACCTTCCGCACTTTCCTCCCCTCTCGCGCCTGGCGCCATTAGCGCAGGGTGACCTTCCGAAGTGAAGTCCGGGCGGCCGGAGAGGAGGCGGCGTCTCGGCGAAGAAGAAGAGTCAGATTCCGGTGGCGGCGTTTGGGGATTTCGGAAGATTTGGGAAGCAACGGCTACAACTGTGAGGCGTGACTCATAAGGCATCCCACGCGTCACGTCGCGGCCCCATTACTCCGACTGACGCGGGGATCGAGGGACGTTTGATGCATGTAAAATGCATACGTGAACTTTACATTTATGACTGATATTCCAACTATTTGCATCATATATGGTTATATTTATGTTTATAATGATTTTAGGGGATAATTCACAATTCCCCATTTATTTGGAATTAACCCTGCACTGGCAGAAAACCCTATTTTATATTTTAAGTTGCAGGGACCCAAACGACGTCCAAATGACCTAATATTTTACGGGCGTCAGTTTTGGAAGGAACGAAGCGTAGGAGCGAAGGAAGCGAACAAAACAAGATCCGAGGGCCAAAAGAGGTGGGCCCACGCGGCCAGATTCCTGGCCGTGTGGGACCCCTCATCTTGGCCTCGTGGCTCCGATGCCGTCTGTTTTCGTCTCCGTGGCTTCGTCTTGACCTAAAACCGACTATAAAAATAGTCCCCCGAGGAGTTTCGCGAGGAGGTGGCGGAGAAACACAAAACCAAGAAACAGGAGACAGAAGGCTGCCGCCGGAGAAGATCGGAGGGGAAAACGCCGCGGAATCACCTCTGGAAGGCTCCTCCATCCCCCCTCCGGAGGTCTCCATCACACCAACATCAGACCAACACCATCTCCATCACCAACTTCGTGATCCACTTCATCCCCCTCATAGTTTGAGATTGTTCGAACCCTAGCTATTGTTAAGTGCTATTCTATCTGTAATGATTGGCTACATGTCATTGTTGGGGGTGAGATTATATTTTCAGATTGTGTTGTACCACTATACCATTGAATCATCTCATGTCTTTGCGTTGTGAGTAGTTCTCTCATGTTCCTGGGGCATAGGATGAATTGGCAATGATTTATATATGACAGTGTTGGTATTTTGTCTAGTTTTCATCTTTTATGTAATTCTATGATGGTGTTGTGCGAACGTTGACTGCACATCACTTCACCTATGGGCTCATAGGAGAGCACCTTAGTGTAATGGAGTGAGGAAGACTTGGGAGGACATGTAAACCTGAGACCGAGTCATGAAGTTGCATTATGAGGGTATTAGTATCGGGGACCTTAGGGTTTAAGGCTATGTGGGACTCTATGTCTTAATAACTCTTGTGCAGTCATTTACTTGCCATAAGAACCATCATAAGGGGTTTAGTTTTATTTATTTAGCTATACCTAATAATGGCTCCGTCCAAAGAAGATTAAACTTGACAAAATGTTTACCTTGTTGTTCTAGAAATATTTATGCCATGAGTCTAGGTAGCCCTTGGGAACGTTCTCCACTATAAGAAACACACACTTGAGCTTGTCCTCTTGCTGCATAGAGGATTGGGCTTCTCTCTTTGAGAGCTTTCACTTGTCATATTTTATTTTCAGCATTTATTTTATTGCAAACTCTACACCAAAAACCCAAAAACACTTGCATCATTTTACTTGTCTAGTGCATAATAATAAGAATAGTGACACTCTCTATTTGAAAGGAAAACACTTATACCTTCTACTCCTTGTGGGATCAATACTAATACTTACACATTGAAGATTTCAACGATCCCCTATACTTGTGGGTATCAAGACATTTTCTGGCGCCATTGCCGGGGAGTGTAGCGCTTAAGTTTTATTCTTGTTTGCACTAGATATTTATTTCAGTTTTGCATATACTCTAGTTTACTTCAGTTTTGCATTTAGTTTAGTTTTACTTTCAGTTATAATATCAAAACCCAAAAAAATTAGAAAATGGAAAATACCATAAAAACTCTCCGGAGATAATGAATCTTTACTATGGATACATGAAAGCTTCTAAAATTGCTGAGGAATTTAAAGAGTCAACAGAATGGAAAATACTAAAAGATTTCATGGAAAGTTTAAATTATATTGCTGGAGAGTGGCTTTTATTCCATGATAATAAAACTTGTTGCTTCAAACATACTGATAGACACTTTGAATTTCAATGTAAGTTCCATGAAGAACGTGTCATAGCATCTTACCATACTTATGATTACACTCATTTAGGGATGGAACAAGTAGAGGAATTTGTTACTTATTCTGCATCTAATGAATTGCACACCTTTGCTAATGAAATAAAACTGCCCTGGGGAGATCACCTCTCTCTACCTTCCGAACCCTAGTCTAGTCTTGCCTGAGCTCTAGCTTGCTTCTGTTTTTTCTCTCCCTCGGTGCCATGGTCCTCCTTTTATAGGCTAAGGAGATCCGACATGGGCACGCGAGAGGTATGAGGGGTCTTGGCGGGGAAAACCCCTCGGCTGTCCTTGGAGGAGACGTGGCACTCTCTCCTCCAAGCATTCCGAGGAGGGCGGCGTGGTCGTCTGCCCTTGGAAAAGGTGGGACGGACAAAAGCCTGCCCCGCCCCACCAACTGCGCTCGTGGCAACGTCACCAGGGCGCGGCCTTCATCTTGGCGCCCAAGTCTTCTACCAGCTTCCGGCGAGCTGGAATCTTATCCTCTCGGTGGTACGGATGGAGGACCCGGGGCGCGCCTGGCCTCCTGCCGGGCGCACGGACCCGCAGGTATCTCGCCTGGTTCTCCGGGCGAGGGGGTGACCCGGAAGGTCACCTGGTCCTAGCCGCAGAGACTTGCTGTCGAACTTGTCGAGTGTCCTGGAGGCAGATGGCTAACCCATCTGCTGCATTTGACTCCTTGCCTTGTCCATCTTCTTGGTGGGCCCCAGTGGAGGACCCACTTTGGCAGCGCCAGGGGAACCCCATGTTCCACTGCTGCGACAATATAATTTAACCAAACTATGTTTAGAACTAGGCATACACTCAATGACTTTACCATTTTGCAATTATGGTTTTAGGGTTTTTATAAATAGTCAAAAGTTCAATATTCAAAACAACAAATTGGAAAACACATTATATGAGATGAAGGTGTCTTTGAATATTCTTAAATTACCTTGCAAAAGTTTTCTATAATTGGTTTCTGTTATAATTTTGTTCTATTTTTAATAAAAACAAAAGTTTCAATTTTTAGTGATTTTCAAACATTCCAAAATATTGGGATGTTACATTTGGAGACATGACATCCACCGGTTTACATAAGAGTTAACTCAAAAAGCAATAGATTCAAGTAAAGGTATTTAACCAACACAAAGAAAGATTTAAGTTTCAGCATTTGCTTCAACTTCACATATTTATCTCATGGATATTGTCAATACAAAGCTATATAATAAGTCCAATATGTAGCATATAACAATTGTTGTACCAAAGTTGACACTAGTGCTTGCTTATGGAAGATAGAAACAAGTAGGAAAACTGATTCAACATAAAAGTAAAAGAAAGACCCTTCACAGAGGGAAGCAGGGATTAAATCATATGCTAGAGCTTTTAAGTTTTTGAAATCATATAGAGAGTGAAAATTAAGTTTTGAGAGGTGTGTGTTAATTGGTCAATGAATCAGTAGTGGAAAGTACAATATGACCCCGGCCAAACAGACTTTTAAGAGCGGCTCCCATGAAGGACGTTATTTCAACCAGCAAGGCAGATCATCCCTCTTTTCTCTTTTGTTTACACATGAAGATGTTTCACTGAGTATTCAGTTGACAAAATGTAAAGAGATTAAGCGGTTAAAGTTGTAATTAATTGGGACTGGGCACCCCATTGCCAACTCTTTTTACAAAATTAATAGATAAGCGGATGTATATGCCGCTAGTCTGAAGGTAAAGTCTGCTTGACAAGTGAAATAAAGACATCCACCACGTCCTCATGAGCTTGGTAAACATTGACACAAAAAGGAGTAGTAACAATTTTTGAATAGTTTAAAGGTAACACATGAAAATTTTACTTGGGCAAGAAAACAAGATAGGTAGTTATGGTGGACACAGATGGCATGGATTTTTGGCTCAAGGATTTGGATGCAGGAGAAGCATTCCCTCCCAGTACAGAGTTTAGGCTAGCAAGGTTATTTAACAAAACACAAACTATCAACCGGTACACCAAGTTTTATATGACCAAAATATTGCAAAAATTATAAGACTCCACACTGTCTTCCTTGTTAACGAAACCCTTTTAGTAGAAAATATCTAGACCTTAGAATTACCACTCATGCAAACCAAATTTCAACAAGCTTTACGGTAGTTCTTCACTAATGGGCTTTACTTATATGATGCAAAAATTTAAACATGACCTACTTGGTAACTGTAACATCCCAAAAATTATCAATCAAAATTATTATTCCAAAAATGGGAGCCAACAAAAACTTTTGTTAAATATTATGTGTTGTCTGCAAAATATTGCTTGTGGTAATTAATCCTTGTTGCTTGTGTTATTCCTTCTTGCTATTGGTTTGTTGTTTGCTCTAAATCAAAGCAAGAAGAAAAGAAAAGAATTGAAATAGCAAATAAAGCAAGAAAAATAAAAGTGACATTTGTATTCCACAAATTCTCCAAGTGAGAATTTCAAATGGTTTCAAACAAAATTCAGTGGAGTGGGTTTATAAACACTCCCCATTTTGTTCCTACCACTTTCCCCTCTCAAATATTATTTTGAACTAGTTTTAAAATTCTAAAATCAAAACAAATTGAAATAAATTAAAATGCTTTAATTAAAGCACTATAAAAGAAAATGTTTCAAAACATTTTATTATTTTATGCCAATTTTTATGGAGCTTCTGCACATTATGGGAAGGCCCCACAAATTTTGGCAAATTTTTATAAATTGATTTAGTGCCCCAAAATAAATCAGGAAATGCTGCTGCATTTAACAGAAGGGCTAAAACGTAATTAGAAGAAAGAAGAAGGAAAAGGAGCAGAGCAAAGGAGCCAGGGAGGTTTTTGCAAAAGTGTCTTCGGCTACCTCTCCGTCGCCGTGTCGTCGCCGTACGCCGCGCGCGTCGCCGTTTCCCCGGGTCCCCCAGGCCCCCCCTTGCTCGCAGCCGTCCACGGTCGTCGCCTCTGCGCCCTCTGCACGAACTCGAGCACCCCGTTGCCGTAATCGCCGCCCTGTCCCCTATTGCCACCGCGGCAGCACTTGGACGGCGCCGATGAAATTCGTCCCACCCTCTGCACCTCGACGCGTGCCGCTCCGCCCAGACCTTCTAGAAGACACTAGAACCTCGCTCGTCACCCCGCGTTGCCCTGCCCATCGCCGTGCCTCGTCAGCCTCGGGAAAAAGATCTGCCGGTGCGCCGTGGACACTCCCGTGCACCTCGCCCATGAACGCCGGCATCCGCCGCTATATAACCACCCCCGACCCCCTCTGCTCACTCCACACCACCCCGTCCCCCTTTCCCTCGCTCCAATTTCACCGTGCTCTGCCCGGAGGGCAGACATTGCTGCGCCACGGCCGCTGTCAAGGTCGGACACGGCCGCCGCGCTGCTCTACCCTATTCTCCCCTCTTTGCCTCGTAGCATGGTGCCACAGCTTCACCACCCTCACCCGCCCCTTTTTCCCTCTGGATTGTGCACAGGCCCGTCGTCAGGAGATCGCCGGAGCTGCCGCCCGTGCCGTGGAAGTGCGGGAGGCCGCCACCGTCGAACCAGTCCGTCCCAGCTCGTGCCGCTGCTCCAGCAAGCTTCCCCACGACCCCCGCCGTCGAACGCGTCCACTCCACCGTCCCTAGGCCCCTCAGGTACCCTCTCTGGCCACGCTCGCCGTCGCCGGCGCGGCAACGCCGCCGGAATTAGGTCGTCGAGGATGAGTTTGAACATGGGCCGTTAGATCTTCGATCTACGGTAGCATACCGCTTCACTTAAGTGTATCGCTGGCAAGTGGACCCCACATGTCAGCGTTTTCAACTTTATCCAGTACGCGCAGAGTTTTGCTGAGCCACTGACGGGTAGACCCCACCCGTCAGGATTCTCAACATTATCCACAACAGTAGTTTTTCCTAATTCAAATTCTTTGAAATTTTCAGTACTGATATCAACTTCAAAAATCAATAACTTGAGATTTAGGAATCCAAATAAATCAAACTCAACTGTTCTGAAAGCTTATGAAATTGTTTAACCAACACAATTGGTCTCATGTCATTTAATTAAATAGTTAAAAAGTATTATTGAAAATGCCACAGAAGGTTTAAATCTAAACTTGTTTGTTTCTGATACTCTGTTAGTCCAAATAATTCCAAACCAATTTTGCTAGCTTAGTACTGCCTTGTGTTAGCTCCCCTAATTTTGGTAGAATTAATTAAGTAGCATAAATTGTGACTTTAAGATAAACCCTTCTGGACTAAAACAGACAAATATGTTTATTGGTTGATCCAAATGAGTTAGGACCAATTTTGTTAGCTCACATATATCCATGTTTAGTTACCCCTAAAAGGGTTTAATTTTTGGAACAATATAATTTAATTGGTAGCTAAAACTTGATTATTAAGCTACTGGATTCAATCCAATGTGTAGGGAGTTTGGTAACTCCAAATGATCCAATTCAAATTGGGTTGTATTCTACACATCAGTGGCTTTCCATAGAATTTTAGTTTGTATTTTTGTGACCAACAGAACTCAAGTTGTGGAATTAAACATGAATAACTAGTTTCTGCCATAATTTGGACTTAATTAAATAATGTTTAATTCAATTTATTTGAAAACCAAATTGTGTGGTTTGATGTGTGCAGTAGCCAATTGTGATGTTAATGATGGTTATGTTGAGGTGATTGCTTGTATAGCTTAGTGATTGTTTGTATTGTTTGTTTGTTAATTAGACGAGAACGTTGTCGGATATATCGAGGAAGGAGAGTTTGCTGAATTTGAAGAACAAGAGCAAGATCACTTTGCCAAGCAAGGCAAGCTATTCTCTGAGCTTGCACTACCAACATATGCATCTACTTTCATAATATGTTTACTCTCAAAGCAAGATTTACAAAACCCATTTCAAAAATATATGGATATTATTTTGCCACCCTATGTAGTAGTTTATATAAAACTTTAGGATGGGAAAACAATGTTGTTTATTCAAAACTCCTTTGAAATGTCTTGTGAGTTTATGGAACGACGAGATGTCGGTGCTGTGTTGGAAAGTGGAAAAATGGTGATGTTTGTGAAAAATGCACAGTGTCCTAGTACTATGGAAACCAATCCTACCCTGTGCGACCACATTTACCACATATGGGAAAAGGCGTAGTCATGTAGTTTGCTCTTATTAGTATGGGATACCTCATCGACGGAGATGACTCCGTTATGCATGAGGGGATGGTCCGAGGATCTACCCCCTGACCCGGGTCCTCACACAAGTTGGTGGGGAGGATAGAAGGTTCCACCATAAACCGCCGGACAAAACTATGAGTCCTCACACTTAGGGTTTCTGACGGGAAACCGGACTGGGTGTCGATGGAAAGTGTCATATGGGAAGGATCCTATACTAGCATGAGCAAATAAGAGGCTATGGCCGGCGGCTTACTTCGCATACACCTGGTATGGCGAGACGTGGCAGACACGATGAGTTGCCGGATGGATGTGGGTTAAAAGCGTGCTACCTCTGCAGAGTGTTAAAAACTATTCGAATAGCCGAGTCCTCGGATATGGACAATTGGGAGACTGTCCTAAGACCTTGTGCAAGTTTTAAAAAGGCTTTGAGTTTTTAAAAGAAAAATGAAGTGGAGATGTTTCCTACACCTATACCAACGGATCGGTATGAGGTGGTTGGATGAAAGTGGACCATGACGGGCTATGGTCGGGAAAAAGGAGAGTTTTGGAAAAACAGATGAAAAGGTGACTTCTTTAAAGATAGTTATAAAACTCTTCTTACCTTTTTCAATAAAGATATAGAGATGTTTTAAATAAGAAAAGTTGTCAACTAAAATAAAACTGGTGCATACTCATGTTGGGTAGTTTGCGAGTACATTCAAATGTACTCATATTGGTTTCGTCCCTGGCTATTGTCCTAGCCAGACTACGAGGAGGAACACTACGCAGAGCAGGAATATGGCGACTTCTACGCCAACTAAGGATCTCCACAAGTCAGCTGCCTGTCGGGTCGTCATCGTTAGAATATGATGTCGATTACGCCGTAGCTTCCGCTGATATATTTGGTTTGGCCCATGAAGGCACCTATGTAAGAACTTGGTCTAAATGACCATTTATGTAAGACTTTTATTCGGTACTGTAATGGATGTAAACTTTGGTATCCAATTCGGATTATGTGCAACGACAGACTGATCACGGGATCGTTGTGTTAAGCATAATCGGGTATTTCGGACAGCTAGTCCGGGGTCCCCACAGACTTGGTATCAGAGCCATCCTGACTTTAGGAAACCTTAGTTAGCATGGTCGTTTGTCAAATGTTACAAAAGATGAATTTCTAAAAAGAAAGGAATGAAGTATTTTCGAAAATTGCTTATCTCCAATCCTCTTACTTATGCAAAATTTTACTCTCATTAAATATTACATTTTCCTTAGTATCCCTAAAATTTTGTACACCTCTCATTAAGTTTAAAATTTGACTCACTTGTTGCCCTACTATATTAAAATTTTGATATACTTGTCACTAACTAACTTAAAATTTTGCTTAAAAACTGTAGATGGCACTCCACTGGACCGAGTTCGTTCAGCTGGAGAAGGACAGCAAGCTGACGTTTGAGAGGGACTTGTTCGAGTTGACCAAGCTGTTAGGTCGCCCCGCTCCAGAGTTTGAGGGAGCTCAGATTGATGTTCACGGTGTTGGAAGGCTGAGCTGGCTCATCAGATCGTCAGTTCGCAGGAACATCAAGTCTCCCAATTCCGGACACTCATCTTCACCACCAAGGAGGCCACCTGGGTTGACGGTCTCTGTACTGCTACACAGAGGATGCTATCCCGACTTTGTGAGGAGCACAAGGCGGAGTTAGTAGACTCCCGTTCCGGTTCTACGGGAGGCGCAACTGTGATGGACACCCTACTCCTTCACCTTACCACCCGATGTTTGGGAGCTACATCATGGACATGGAGATCTTACTTCAGTGCACTCAGGATGATCTGTTGCGCACTAGGATTCAGCTCCACTTCGACCGCGAGTCGCTCGTTGAGCTTCGCGAGAACGAGATGAAGCTGATGGTGGAGAAGGTTGCTCTTCTCAGGAAGAGGGCCCAGCTGAGGAAGACTATCGTGAAGCTCCGCACGAAGGTGGCAGAGCAGGATGGACTGATTGAGGATCTAGAGCACCATACTGACGAGATGGAGGAGGAGGGCGAGGATCTCCGCAAGGAGAACGACGCTTTCCTCAGTGACGATGATGACTTCGTGGAGGAGATGGACTGTGAGGAGGAGGATGATGAGGAGGAGTTAGTTGACGAGGAGGAGGAGCCACTCGAGCCAGTTCTCGAGGACGAGGAGGAGGATCCCGAGGAGCCAGCCTACCAGTCAGATGCTGACGTGTTAGAGCTGGAGGTTCCACCTCAGTAGGCGAGTGACTTGATCACTACCGCAGGATTAGGTTGACCCCCTATAGCTAGTCGAGTAGTAGCAGTGGTTCTTTTGGAAACCAGATGTTATGTTGTAAGCTTGAGGTTGTAAGCTTGATGTTGATGTGAACTCTTGATGTATTGTTTGTGAAATATAAGTATGTTTGTCTTGTTTAAATTGTGTGAACTATTTTCATATAACTCTTAGGATTAATCAACCGCTTGAGAGATCATCTTTTCCCTTAGTCGAACTTTTCTTGCCTTGTCTCTTATACCCGGTGTGCTTCAGGATGCCACCCCGTCGCAGCAATGCGGAAGGATCAGGATCAGCACCACCACCACCGGACCCAACCCCCACCCAACTTCTCGCACTTATCATGGAGGAGCGTGAAAATGCCCGGCAAGAGCGCCAAGCTCATCTCGCTGCCTTACAACAACTCGCAGCCGCTTACAATAACAACAACAACAACAACAACAATGGTGGTAACGGCAATGGTGATGGAAACCAGCGATCTACCTTGGGTGATTTTCAGAAGACCAACCCACCCACCTACTCCAAGGGACTTCACCCACTAGAAGCCGATGATTGGCTTCGCACCATCGACAATAATCTTGAAGTTGCTGCTGTGGGAGAAAATGAGAAAGTGCTGTATGCAACCCACTATCTCGCTGGACCTGCAAGAGCTTGGTGGGAAACTACCAAGACTCTCCAGCCAGCTGGTCATGTCATCAACTGGGCTGAGTTCCAGGAGAAGTTCCGCAAGAAGCATATTCCTTACGGACTTATTGAGAGGAAGAAGGATGAGTTCCGCAAACTGAGGCAGGGAAGTAGAGATGTGGTCGGTTATCTTGAGGAGTTTACCGACTTATCTCGGTATGCTCCTGATGACACCGACAAGGAAGAGAAGAAGATGGAGCGTTTCATGAGTGGACTTCATGATGAACTTCAGTGTGCTTTGGTTATCCATGACTTCCGTGATCTGGAGTCACTTGTGGACAAAGCCATCCAGCTGGAGACCAAGCGCAAGTCGATGTATGAAGGTCGCAAGAGGAGGATGAATGCTCAGGAAGGCTCGAGCAGCCAGAAACCTCGTATCTTTCAGCAGAACACCAGGCCTGCCTATCGTCCACCCCAAGCTCCACGCCCAATTACCCTAACCGCCCAAACAACTTCAACCGCCCCAATGACAATAACCGTCCCGGAGGAAACTTCAACAACTTCACCGCAATCCCAATGTGATCTGCTTTGAATGCGGCAACAAGGGTCACTACTCCAAAGAATGTCCCAATCCCAAGAGGAATGTCCAGCGCCCCAATGCGCCGGCACAGAACAATGGTCAAGGCCGCAATGGAAATGGAAATGGCAAGAATGCCGCACCTCGCGGAAATGCTGCTGTTGCCAAGGGTCGTCTGCACCACATCAATGCTGAAGAAGCTCAGGATGCTCCGGATGTTGTGCTGGGTACGTTCCTTGTCAACTCAGTACCTGCAACTGTTCTGTTTGATTCTGGTGCTACCCATTCATTTGTTACCCAAGAATTTGTTGCTAAGGGAGGTTTAGTTAAGAGCCTCTTACCCAAACCCATGGTCATCCAAATCCCAGAATCCACCGTAGAGACCAAGATGTTTTGCTCCGATGTACCCCTTGAGATCAAAGGAGAAAGTTTCCAGTTAACTTAATTGTTCTGGGAACCCAAGGCATCGATGTTATACTCGGTATGAATTGGTTAGCCAAGTACCATGGTCGAATTGACTGTGCCAGAAGAGCTGTATCCATCACCACCGACAAAGAAGTAGAAGTGGAGTATGTGTCTAAACTAGTCAACCTCACCCAGGCTGCCATGAGAGCATAGCTCGACCCGCCCTAGATGAGATCCGTGTTGTTCATCTGTTCAAGGATGTTTTCCCAGAAGAATTGCCTGGTATGCCGCCAGATAGGGATATTGAGTTCATAATTGAGCTTATCCAGGAACATCCCCCATATCCCAAAAGCCTTATCGGATGAATCCGGAAGAACTGGTTGAGTTGAAGAAGCAGTTGGCTGATATGCTAAGCAAAGGTCTTGTCCGCCCAAGCGCTTCACCATGGGGATCACCCATTATTTTTGTGGACAAGAGAGACGGTACCACACGCCTGTGTGTGGATTATCGCAAGCTGAATGACGTGACCATTAAAAACAAGTACCCTCTTCCCAAGATCGAGGATCTGTTCGATCAAATGAACGGAGCCCGAGTCTTTTCAAAGATCGATCTTCGGACAGGTTACCATCAGTTGAAGATCGAGAGACAGATATTCCCAAGACCGCCTTCACCACTCGTTACGGGTTGTTTGAATACACCGTGATGTCTTTTGGTCTGACCAATGCCCCAGCCTATTTCATGAATCTCATGAACAAGATTTTCATGGAGTACCTCGACAAGTTCGTGGTAGTTTTCCTTGATGACATCCTTATTTATTCCAAGACCGAAGAAGAGCATGCTGAACACCTGCGTCTAGTTTTGGAGACCCTCCAAGAGCACCAGCTGTATGCCAAACTTAGCAAGTGTGAGTTTTGGCTCAGTGAAGTGGCATTTCTTGGACATATTGTATCCGCTGGAGGAATTTCTGTTGACCCTGAGAAGATACAAGCCATTCTTGACTGGTTATCCCCAACCAATGTTTTTGAAATCCGAAGCTTTCTCGGACTTGCCGGTTATTACCGCAAGTTCGTGAAGGATTTTCCAGTATAGCCAAACCTCTGACCCAACTGTTGAAGAAGGACAAGAAATTTGAATGGACTCAGAAGTGTGAGGATAGTTTCCAAGAACTGAAGAAGAACTAACCTCAGCCCCAATCCTGATCATGCCAGACGTCACCCAGAGTTTCGACGTGTATTGCGATGCATCACGCCTCGGACTTGGTTGCGTTCTGATGCAAGAAGGCAAAGTTGTGTCGTACCTGTCCCGGCAGTTGCGACCGCATGAAGAGAATTACCCAACCCATGACTTGGAGTTAGCTGCTGTGTCTTTGCTCTTAAGAAGTGGCGTCCCTATCTTGCGGGACATCGCTGCGAGGTCTATACAGATCACAAAAGCTTGAAGTATATTTTCACCCAGAAAGATCTGAACCTGCGACAGAGGAGATGGATGGAATTAATCAAGGATTATGATATTGGAATCCATTATCACCCCGGAAAGGCTAATGTAGTTGCCGATGCCCTTAGTCGCAAACCTTGCACCCTGAATGCCCTGATCCAAGCCGAACAGCCAGCCTTGTTCAAAGACTTCCAAGATTTTGGACTAGAGCTTGTTAGCCATGGTTATCTCGCCAATTTAGAGTTAACCCCAACCCTGATGGATCAAATCAAAGAAGCCCAGAAAGGTCATGAAAGCATAGAGGGAATTAGGAAGAAAATTTCCCTCGGCAAAGCACCCGGTTTTACCGAAGATGCTGAAGGAGTGCTGAAATTCAATACCGTATCTGTGTGCCCAATGTCACGGAACTTAAGGAGTTAATCCTGAAGGAGGCCCATGAGACCCCTTATTCAATCCACCCCGGCGGAACCAAAATGTACCAAGACCTTCGAGAAAGATTTTGGTGGCATGGAATGAAGCGAGAGATTGGTTCATTCGTAGCCAAGTGTGATATCTGTCAGCGAGTCAAGGCTGAACATCAGCGACCCGCTGGATTGCTTCAACCTTTGAAAATTCCCGAGTGGAAGTGGGACGAGATTGGAATGGATTTTATTACCGGACTTCCAAGATCCAACCGAGGCCATGATTCAATCTGGGTCATCGTTGATCGACTGACCAAGGTTGCCCACTTTGTTCCTGTCAAGACCACTCATACCGGAGCTCAGTTAGCAGACCTGTATATTTCCAGAATAGTGAGCCTGCATGGTGTGCCTAAGAAGATTGTATCTGATAGAGGCACGCAATTCACCTCAAGATTCTGGAAATCCCTTCATGAAGCCCTCGGAACCAAGTTAGCCTTTAGCACAGCTTATCATCCCCAGACCGATGGCCAGACTGAGCGAGTGAACCAGATATTGAGGACATGCTTCGCGCATGTGTTCTATCCTATGGTTCCAAGTGGGAAGATTGTCTTCCGTTTGCAGAGTTCTCGTACAACAACAGTTATCAGTCTAGTCTGCAAATGGCCCCTTTTGAAGCCCTTTACGGCAAGAAGTGTCGTACACCCCTGAATTGGTCCGATACCGGAGAGAGCAAATTGTTCGGACCAGATACCCTCCGAGAAGCTGAAGAGCAAGTTCAGCTTATTCGTGAACGTCTCAAAACTGCCCAATCCCGTCAGAAGAGTTACGCTGACACCAAGCGCCGTGATCTCACTTTCAGTCGGAGATTATGTTATCTCCGAGTGACACCCCTCAAGGGAATGCAGCGTTTCCATGTCAAAGGAAAGTTAGCGCCAAGGTATATTGGACCCTTCAAGGTCATTGCTCGTCGAGGAGAAGTATCCTATCAGCTGGAGTTACCCCAGGAGTTAGGAGATTATCATGATGTCTTCCACATTTCCTTGCTCCGGAAGTGTCTTGAAGTTCCTGACCAGCCTGATGTTTTCAAAAACATCGACCACCTCTCCATCGACCTGAACCAAGACCTGACTTATCGTGAGAGACCCCTCAAAATTCTCGAAGAAGATGTTCGTGTTACCCGAAGACGTGCGATCAAGTTTTACAAAGTCCAGTGGACTAACCACTCTGAAGAAGAAGCAACTTGGGAACGCGAAGATTATCTTCGAAGCGAATTCCCAGACCTCCTTAGTACCAGCCTAGCAAATCTCGGGACGAGATTTATTCTAAGGGGGGAAGGATTGTAACATCCCAAAAATTATTAATCAATATTATTCCAAAAATGGGAGCCAACAAAAACTTTTGTTAATTATTATGTGTTGTTGCAAATATTGCTTGTGGTTTAATCTTGTTGCTTGTGTTATTCCTTCTTGCTATTGGTTTGTTGTTTGCTCTAAATAAAGCAAGAAGAAAAGAAAAGAATTGAAATAGCAAATAAAGCAAGAAAAATAAAAGTGACATTTGTATTCCACAAATTCTCCAAGTGAGAATTTCAAATGGTTTCAAACAAAATTCAGTGGAGTGGGTTTATAAACACTCCCCATTTTGTTCCTACCACTTTCCCCTCTCAAATATTATTTTGAACTAGTTTTAAAATTCTAAAATCAAAACAAATTGAAATAAATTAAAATGCTTTAATTAAAGCACTATAAAAGAAAATGTTTCAAAACATTTTATTATTTTATGCCAATTTTTATGGAGCTTCTGCACATTATGGGAAGGCCCCACAAATTTTGGCAAATTTTTATAAATTGATTTAGTGCCCCAAAATAAATCAGGAAATGCTGCTGCATTTAACAGAAGGGCTAAAACGTAATTAGAAGAAAGAAGAAGGAAAAGGAGCAGAGCAAAGGAGCCAGGGAGGTTTTTGCAAAAGTGTCTTCGGCTACCTCTCCGTCGCCGTGTCGTCGCCGTACGCCGCGCGCGTCGCCGTTTCCCCGGGTCCCCCAGGCCCCCCCTTGCTCGCAGCCGTCCACGGTCGTCGCCTCTGCGCCCTCTGCACGAACTCGAGCACCCCGTTGCCGTAATCGCCGCCCTGTCCCCTATTGCCGCCGCGGCAGCACTTGGACGGCGCCGATGAAATTCGTCCCACCCTCTGCACCTCGACGCGTGCCGCTCCGCCCAGACCTTCTAGAAGACACTAGAACCTCGCTCGTCACCGCGTTGCCCTGCCCATCGCCGTGCCTCGTCAGCCTCGGGAAAAAGATCTGCCGGTGCGCCGTGGACACTCCCGTGCACCTCGCCCATGAACGCCGGCATCCGCCGCTATATAACCACCCCCGACCCCCTCTGCTCACTCCACACCACCCCGTCCCCCTTTCCCTCGCTCCAATTTCACCGTGCTCTGCCCGGAGGGCAGACATTGCTGCGCCACGGCCGCTGTCAAGGTCGGACACGGCCGCCGCGCTGCTCTACCCTATTCTCCCCTCTTTGCCTCGTAGCATGGTGCCACAGCTTCACCACCCTCACCCGCCCCTTTTTCCCTCTGGATTGTGCACAGGCCCGTCGTCAGGAGATCGCCGGAGCTGCCGCCCGTGCCGTGGAAGTGCGGGAGGTCGCCACCGTCGAACCAGTCCGTCCCAGCTCGTGCCGCTGCTCCAGCAAGCTTCCCCACGACCCCCGCCGTCGAACGCGTCCACTCCACCGTCCCTAGGCCCCTCAGGTACCCTCTCTGGCCACGCTCGCCGTCGCCGGCGCGGCAACGCCGCCGGAATTAGGTCGTCGAGGATGAGTTTGAACATGGGCCGTTAGATCTTCGATCTACGGTAGCATACCGCTTCACTTAAGTGTATCGCTGGCAAGTGGACCCCACATGTCAGCGTTTTCAACTTTATCCAGTACGCGCAGAGTTTTGCTGAGCCACTGACGGGTAGACCCCACCCGTCAGGATTCTCAACATTATCCACAACAGTAGTTTTTCCTAATTCAAATTCTTTGAAATTTTCAGTACTGATATCAACTTCAAAAATCAATAACTTGAGATTTAGGAATCCAAATAAATCAAACTCAACTGTTCTGAAAAGCTTATGAAATTGTTTAACCATCACAATTGGTCTCATGTCATTTAATTAAATAGTTAAAAAGTATTATTGAAAATGCCACAGAAGGTTTAAAATCTAAACTTGTTTGTTTCTGATACTCTGTTAGTCCAAATAATTCCAAACCAATTTTTCTAGCTTAGTACTGCCTTGTGTTAGCTCCCCTAATTTTGGTAGAATTAATTAAGTAGTATAAATTGTGGACTTTAAGATAAACCCTTCTGGACTAAAACAGACCATTATATTTATTGGTTGATCCAAATGAGTTAGGACCAATTTTGTTAGCTCACATATATCCATGTTTAGTTACCCCTAAAAGGGTTTAATTTTTGAACAATATAATTTATTTGGTAGCTAAAACTTGATTATTAAGCTACTGGATTCAATCCAATGTGTAGGGAGTTTGGTAACTCCAAATGATCCAATTCAAATTGGGTTGTATTCTACACATCAGTGGCTTTCCATAGAATTTTAGTTTGTATTTTTGTGACCAACAGAACTCAAGTTGTGGAATTAAACATGAATAACTAGTTTCTGCCATAATTTGGACTTAATTAAATAATGTTTAATTCAATTTATTTGAAAACCAAATTGTGTGGTTTGATGTGTGCAGTAGCCAATTGTGATGTTAATGATGGTTATGTTGAGGTGATTGCTTGTATAGCTTAGTGATTGTTTGTATTGTTTGTTTGTTAATTAGACGAGAACGTTGTCGGATATATCGAGGAAGGAGAGTTTGCTGAATTTGAAGAACAAGAGCAAGATCACTTTGCCAAGCAAGGCAAGCTATTCTCTGAGCTTGCACTACCAACATATGCATCTACTTTCATAATATGTTTACTCTCAAAGCAAGATTTACAAAACCCATTTCAAAAATATATGGATATTATTTTGCCACCCTATGTAGTAGTTTATATAAAACTTTAGGATGGGAAAACAATGTTGTTTATTCAAAACTCCTTTGAAATGTCTTGTGAGTTTATGGAACGACGAGATGTCGGTGCTGTGTTGGAAAGGTGGAAAAATGGTGATGTTTGTGAAAAATGCACAGTGTCCTAGTACTATGGAAACCAATCCTACCCTGTGCGACCACATTTACCACATATGGGAAAAGGCGTAGTCATGTAGTTTGCTCTTATTAGTATGGGATACCTCATCGACGGAGATGACTCCGTTATGCATGAGGGGATGGTCCGAGGATCTACCCCCTGACCCGGGTCCTCACACAAGTTGGTGGGGAGGATAGAAGGTTCCACCATAAACCGCCGGACAAAACTATGAGTCCTCACACTTAGGGTTTCTGACGGGAAACCGGACTGGGTGTCGATGGAAAGTGTCATATGGGAAGGATCCTATACTAGCATGAGCAAATAAGAGGCTATGGCCGGCGGCTTACTTCGCATACACCTGGTATGGCGAGACGTGGCAGACACGATGAGTTGCCGGATGGATGTGGGTTAAAAGCGTGCTACCTCTGCAGAGTGTTAAAAACTATTCGAATAGCCGAGTCCTCGGATATGGACAATTGGGAGACTGTCCTAAGACCTTGTGCAAGTTTTAAAAAGGTTTTGAGTTTTTAAAAGAAAAATGAAGTGGAGATTGTTTCCTACACCTATACCAACGGATCGGTAGGAGGTGGTGGGAAGAAAGTGGACCATGACGGGTTATGGTCGGGAAAAAGGAGAAGTTTTGGAAAAAAAGAGGAAAAAGGTGACTTCTTTAAAGATAGTTATAAAGTTCTTCTTACCTTTTTCAATAAAGATATAGAGATGTTTTAAATAAGAAAAGTTGTCAACTAAAATAAAACTGGTGCATACTCATGTTGGGATAGTTTGCGAGTACATTCAAATGTACTCATATTGGTTTCGTCCCTGGCTATTGTCCTAGCCAGACTACGAGGAGGAACACTACGCAGAGCAGGAATATGGCGACTTCTACGCCAACTAAGGATCTCCACAAGTCAGCTGCCTGTCGGGTCGTCATCGTTAGAATATGATGTCGATTACGCCGTAGCTTCCGCTGATATATTTGGTTTGGCCCATGAAGGCACCTATGTAAGAACTTGGTCTAAATGACCATTTATGTAAGACTTTCTATTCGGTACTGCAATGGATGTAAACTTTGGTATCCAATTCGGATTATGTGCAACGACAGACTGATCACGGGATCGTTGTGTTAAGCATAATCGGGTATTTCGGACAGCTAGTCCGGGGTCCCCACAGTAACTCAAAACAATTGACAAGTATGAAATTATCCAAGGTAGTGATCTACAAGAGTATGTAAGTCTTTTCCATTATACCATTTACCACATGCAACATTTTCGGTTCCAACCAAACACCAATCAATTTATTTCAATAACTCTCCAAACAAGTATAAGTGAAGTAAGAGAGTACTTTCTTTAAAAGAACTAATAGCTCTGACAAGAGATACAAGAAAACAAGAGCTAAAAGTTTAACAGTGCTAGATATAAATACTCAACAAATATAAGTGAAGAATAGGAGCATTCTAATGAAAAAGCGGAGCGTGTCTCTCTCCCAATAAAGAATGCTAGGATACAATAAAGTTGAGATCAGAAAATAAAAATAACATACTGAAAATAAAAGCACACAGACGCTCCAAGAACAGCACATATGATGTGAAAGAAGTAAAATATAGTTTCACTAGAGATTACATGATAATTTTGACGATGAAGAAGGGGATGCCTTGGGCATCCCCAAGCTTAGACGCTTGAGTCTTCTTGAAATATGCTGGGGAGATCCATGGGAGCCTCCCCAAGCTTAAGCTCTTCACTCTTCTTGATCCTATTATATCACTCTTCTCTCTTGACCCTTGAAAACTTCCGCCACACCAAACTCAAAATATTTCTCATTAGAGAGTTAGTGCATCAATCAAAAACTCACATGTTCTGTAAGGACGCAAACATGACCGTTACTTTAAACATTAACTACTGCCACTAGCCTTATGTGAGACTCTTTCACCCAAAAAAGAATTCCACCCAACACTAGTAAAAGAGAGAATGCAAAATAAAAGACAGAATCTGTCTAAAAGATAACAGTCCGCAAAGACGAACTTTTTCGAGGCACTTACGTTGCTCAGATAGAAAAACTTTGAACTAACGAAAGATGCGTACATACATCAGGATTACGCACAAACAATTGTAGATTAAAATAACATTTCTATGAATTTAGAATTTTCGTACAGTGAACAACAAAAATCTGTTTCTGCGCAACAATCAAAATCTAGCACCATCTTATCATTAGAGACTCTTCTTGGCACAAAAAATGAAGAAGTAAAGATACAAAGGAGTTGCTCCAGATGTAGACAAATTCCTTGACTCAATAAAATAAAAATTGCAGAAATAAAAATAATGGGTTGCCTCCCATAAGCGCTTTCTTTAACGGCTTTTAGCTAGGCACAAGGCATGCATCAAGTATTACCAAGTGTAGAAGAATCAACATTATAGTTTGTTCAAACAATAGAATCAAAAGGTGGCTTTATCTTCTTCCTAGGAAAGTGTTCCATACCTTTCTTGAGCGGGAATTGATATTTAATATTCCCCTCTCTCATATCAATAATAGCACCAACAGTTCTAAGAAAAGGTCTTCCAAACACAATAGGACAAGATGGATTGCATTCAATATCCAAAACAACGAAATCAACAGGGACAAAGTTGTTGTTAACCATGATAAAAACATCATCAATCCTACCCAAAGGTTTCTTTATGGTAGCATCAGCGAGGTGAACATCCAAAAACACTTTTCCAAAGGTGCTAGATCAAGCATATCATAAAGTCTTTTAGGCATAACAGAAACACTAGCACCATGGTCACACAAAGCATTGCAATCAAAATTATTCAACTTCATTTTAATGATGGGCTCCCAACCATCTTCTAACTCCCTAGGGATGGATACTTCACGTTTCAATTTTTCTTCCCTAACTTGTATGAGAGCATTAGTAATATGTTTAGTAAAAGCCAGTTTATTTCACTTGCTTTAGGACTCCTAGCTAGCTTTTGCAAGAACATAATTACTTCAGAAAGATTACAACCATCAAAATCAAAATCATTATCATCAAAGGTAATGGAGCTATTATCTTCCTCATTGGTGAAGTGAGGGACTTCTAGGGCGGCCCGATCTTCACGGATTGATGGCGGAGGTGGACGAACACACGCAAGAACACGGAGAAACATGAAGAACACCAAGAATACACGAACTCAAACATGATACAAGAACCGTTTCCCTTACCGGTCGGTCCAACCGGCCCAATAGAATCCACACGAGGGTGGGAGATCGGCAAGTAGATACAAGAAGGGATCTTGGATGATTGTTTCTTCAACGGTCAACCGATCCAATAAAGTCACCCGAGGATGAAAGATTGGCAAGTAGTCAAACTACAAGTAGAGGTCTTGAATCCACAAGAGGGATCTTCTCCACTAGGGGAGGAACCATCCCCACAAGGGGAGGAAGTAGACCATCTTGAGGTGAAGGAGCACAACTCTACTCTAATATCAAAACATAGTCTATCCCTATATCTGGTTTATGAAGGGGTATTTATAGTCTAAGCCATGAGGTGGGTGAAAAGGTGGGGGGGGGGGGGGGGGTACAAGGCCACACGGGCCCGTCAAGCGCGCAGGCTGAAAGTCGTCGGGGAGCTGGCTGGGAGGCCGGCTGGAGGCCGGCCGGGTCTGGAGAATGCCCGGTCCTGTGGCCGGCCCAGGCCGGCTGGGAGGCCGGCTGGCTCGGACGGGTGCCCGGCCCTGGGACCGGCCCAGGCCAGCTGGGAGGCCGGCGCTCGCTGGATGGTGCCCGGCCTGTGGCCCGGCCTAGGCCAGCCTGGAGGCCGGCCGTGTCTGGTGGCAGCTCGGCCCTGGGGCCGGCCCAAGCCGGCTGGGAGGCTGGCTGGCCAGTCTTCTCCGTTTCTTCTCCCTCATCTTGCGTCGTCTCTTGGCCATCTTCCATACTTCCTTGGTGATCTTTACGGTAGTCGTTCCTGAGTATGCACAAGGTATCCGAATGAAGTAGCAAACCATTGAAGGGTGTATTGAGATCACACAAACCTAGGAGTGAATTCACCTTATCATGGAGAGCCTTGACTCTAGCTCTTGTCATTGGACCACTTGTTGTAGGAGCCGTAGGTTGGGCTACATCATCTCCCCCCCCTTGGAAAAGAGTCGTCCTCGACTCTTGGTCATCCTCATCGCTTGATGTACCAAGGTATTGCGATAGGTCGGCGACGTTGAAGGTGTCATGGACCAAGTGTTTGGAGTGGGAGATGTCGATCTTGTAGGCATTGTCGTTGATGCGCTTGATAACCTTGAAAGGTCCATCTCCACGAGGGTGAAGCTTGGAAAGCGATCTCTTGTGAAGGTGTAGCCAAACAAGGTCCATCTCCACGAGGGTGAAGCTTGGAAAGCGATCTCTTGGAAAGCTTGGAAAGCGATAACCTTGAAAGGTCCATCTCCGGAAAGCGATCTCTTGTGAAGGTGTAGCCAAACAAGGTCCCCTTCTTCAAATATCATGGCGCGCTTGTGTTTGTTCATCTTCGTAGCATGGTCTTCATTGTATTTCTCAAGCGTGGCCCTTGTGTCTTCATGTAGTTTCTTCATGTAAGCGGCGCGCTTGTCGAAGTCCATGTTGACTTGCTCTCGGTGTGGAAGTGGTAGCATGTCTAGCGTGGTGTAGGGGTTGGAGCCATAGACGACCTCGAAGGGTGTTCTCTTCTTTGCGCGATGTAGTGCTCGATTCTAGGCGAACTCGGCGTGTGGGATGCACTCTTCCCAATTCTTCAAGTTGGGTTTGATCCACACACAAAGGAGTGTGGATAGGCTTCGGTTCACCACTTCGGTTTGACCAACAGTTTGAGGGTGGTATGCGGTGGAGAATAGTTGCTTGATTCCCATCTTGGCCATCAAAGTCTTCCAAAAGTAGCTCACGAACTTGACGTCATGATCCGACACAATGGTCTTGGGCACGCCATGAAGACAGACGATTTCCCTAAAAAACAAAGTAGCAATATGTGAAGCATCGTCGGTCTTGTTGCATGGTATAAAGTGTGCCATTTTAGAGAATCGATCAATGATGACAAAGATGGAATCCTTGTTTGTTTTAGTGCGTGGGAGTCCTAAGACAAAATCCATAGCTATATCGGACCATGGGCGATGTGCAATAGGCAAAGGAGTATATAAGCCATGAGAGTTTAGAGTAGACTTAGCTTTGAGACATGTAGAACATCGTCGAACTAGGCGTTCCACATCACGCTTCATTCTTGGCCAATAGTAGATGATACTCTTGTTGATGAATGGGTTGTTCGTTATTGCTCGCATTGTCATTCGCACCCGGTACGCCATTGTCATTAGCCAATGGGTCATGACGATCGCGTTGTTGCGGTGGTGGTGATGGTATGCGTTCACGACGTTCATCATTTTGGTGAGGTTGTTCTTGATGCACATTGGCATTGTTCGCATTAGGAGCATGTGGTTGATCCACGTTAGGACGAGGTCATTCATGGACGTCGCGCCTTGGATTATGTTGACGTTCTTGTTGCGGATCTTCTTGGCGAGGTTCATGACGTCCATGACGTGCTTGTGTCGACCTTGAGGTGCTTCTTGTACGACTTGAGCATGATGAATAAGATGCTCGTTGTCGCACAAGGTTGTTGAGAGCTTCGGTCACCCGCTCCATAGATGCTTCTTGCGCATGCATGCGGTCGTTGAAGTTAGCCTCTTGAGCTTGAAGACGGCGCTCGTAGCATCCTAGGCCATCACGAAGAAGGTGTCGAAGACCAACAAACTCGGTATGTGTGACATAGCCATAATCACCTCGAAGTCCACTGTGGATTTCATCGTTCGAGCTTGAGCTTCCGTTTGTACTTCCCCTAATTATTTTCTCAAGAACAAGTGAGATATGTGGCAAGGAAAATCAAGACAAACTATATCCCAAGTATAATGTGGCTTGAGAGGAGAGAATCCGGTTCTAACACCCCACACATACACTTATGAGGATAGGAAGGTATGAAGTGGCAACGGAAATCAAGCAAACTCGGCGAAAAGCATATTGTCAAAGGTAGAGAATATCCACAATGATCAAGTTATCAAAGAAACTCCAACCACAAAGTATCAAGAAACACACACAAAAGCGAATGATGAGGTTGGGCGACCAAAGGGCGAGCACTCGAAGATAGACAACCTAACGAAGACTACGTGTTCAAATGTCACACCAACACGAGAGGGACACTAGCTCAATTGCTTTTTGGTGGGCAATGGATTTGCACAAGTGTTAAACACTCACACTCACTTTGGCGGTTTCAGCTTTGTCACAACCTACAAGAGATGATACTTGGCACTACTCATGTCTTTTCTTTTCTCTTTTTTTTTGATTTTTGATGATGATTCCTTCTACTTTTGCTAGTGCCAAGATCTTTAACGATACACACTCGCCAATACTTGAAGACAATCACTCGCCAAGTGTAATGCCACGCAATATCAAAGAGCTAGTCCGATAGGTCAAGGTACGCGAAAGGAAGAAGGGTTCACAACGGATTACAAAGTCGGGGAAATGTTGAGTCCTTGGTGTCGTCTTCGCTTGTTGTTGATGAAGTTGCTACGGAAGCTTGTCGATGTTGTAGACGTTGCACACACCGGAAAAGGACTCAAACAACAAAGGAGAATTGCCAAAACGAACCGAGGAAAAAGGAGGAAAAGTAGTTTTTCTGGGAGGCCGGCTGGCCAGTCTTCTCCGCTTCTTCTCCCTCGTCTTGCGTCGTCTCTTGGCCATCTTCCATACTTGCATGGTGATCTTCACGGTAGTCGTTCCTGAGTATGCACAAATTATCCGAATGAAGTAGCAAACCATTCAAGGGTGTATTGAGATCACACAAAGCTAGGAGTGAATTCACCTTATCATGGAGAGCCTTGAATCTAGCTCTTGTCATTGGACCACTTGTTGTAGGAGCCGTAGGTTGGGCTACATCACTCATTACTAGACATTTCAGCATTTTTATCAAGAACCGTTTCAGAGTTATCAGGCAATTTAAAACGTTTTGCAATAGAAGTAGAAACATTGCCAACACCAATTATCTTACCATTAATAGTGGGAGGTTTGCTAACTCTTGAGGTTAAAGCATTCTCAGTAGTAGAAATAGTACAAACTCTAGCAATACTATTCTTTCTAGCAATTTCATCCTCTCTTTCCCACCTAGCATGCAATTCGGCTAGCATCATCACATTATTATCAATTTTTACCTGTATAGCATTAGTTGCTGCAAAGGTAGTGTTGTCAACAGTTTCGGGTTTAGCTACCATTTTATTAATCAAAGAGGCTTGTGCTTCAGACATAGTCGAAATGCAAGTTTCAGCATTAGAAATCTTAATTTGCAAACTAGAAATTTCCCTATTTAAATTCTCAATTTGGCGGCTTATATTTTTCAACATAATAGACTGTTCATCCATAGTTCTAGTAAATAGTTGGTTTTGCTCATATTGCATTTGCATAAAGTTCTTTGTGGCCTTTTCAATTTCTAACATCCTTTCCTCACTAGGCATTCCAGATCTACCATAAGAATTTCCATAACCATTGCCACTATTAGAAGGATAGGGCTTATAATTACTATTACCAAAATTATTCCTATAAGCATTGTTGTTGAAGTTATTATTTTTAATGAAGTTCACATCAACATGCTCTTCTTGAGCAACCAAAGAAGCTAAAGGAACATTATTTGGATCAACATGCACTTCACCACTTGAAAGTATAGACATAATAGTATCAATTTTATCACTCAAGGAAGAGGTTTCTTCAACATAATTTACCTTTTTACCTGTTGGAGCTCTCTCGGTGTGTCACTCAGAATAATTTATCATCATATCATCTAGAAGCTTTGTTGCAACACCCAAAGTGATGGACATAAAGGTACCTCCAGAGGCCAAATCCAACAAATTTCTCGAAGAAAAATTTGACCCTGCATAAAAGGTTTGGATGATCATCCAAGTAGTCGGTCCATGAGTGGGACACTTCTTAACCAATGATTTCATTCTCTCCCATGCTTGAGCAACATGTTCATTATCAAAAAAATTAAAATTCATTATGCTACTTCTCAAAGATATAATCTTAGCAGGGAGATAATATTTACCAATGAAAGCATCTTTGCATTTAGTCCATGAATCAATACTATTTCTAGGCAAAGATAGCAACCATTCTTTAGCACGTCCTCTCAAAGAGAAAGGAAAAAGTTTTAATTTAATAATATCACTGTCTACTTCCTTATGCTTTTGCATTTCACAAGGTTCAACAAAGTTATTAAGGTGAGCAGCAGCATCATCAGTACTAACACCCGAAAATTGCTCTTTCATAACAAGATTTAAAAGTGCAGGCTTAATTTCATAAAACTCTGCTTTAGAAGCAGGTGGAGCAATAGGTGTGCATATGAAATCATTGTTGTTTGTGCTTGTGAAATCACATAACTTAGTGTTCTCAGGAGTACTCATTTTATCAAAATTAGAGCAGGACAGAAAATAACAATTCGAAAATAAGCTAGATGCAAGTCACTATTTTTTTTTGTGTTTTTGATAATTAAAAGCAAACAAAATAAAATAAAAGTAAACTAAGCAAGACAAAAATAAAGTAAAGAGATTGGAAGCGTGAGACTCCCCTTGCAGAAGTCTTCTATCTCCCCGGCAACGGCGCCAGAAAAGTAGCTTGATGACGTGAAACACACGTTCGTTGGGAGACCCCAAGAGGAGTAGGAGCACTTCATAAGGTTGTCAGTGGCGGACTGTGGCGCGGCGCAACAATAGGGAATCCGGCGCTGACATGGAACCTGCACACAACACAATCAAACTACTTTGTCCCAACGAAACATGAAGGTTGTCAATCTTCCCGGCTTGCTGAAAACAAAGGATTAAACGTATGGTGTGGAAAATATTATTTAATTGCAGGAAGTAAAAGAGAACAATTGTTTGCACTTGGTGGCTTTATCAGTGTAAAAGAATGGACCGGGGTCCACAGTTCACTAGTGGTGTCTCTCCATAAAGATAGATAACATGTTGGGTAAATAAATTACAGCTGGGCAATTGACAAAGGGTTTATTAGTTTTGTGCCCTACCAACCTCTAGTTTCCTTGTCTGTGCCCTACCTGCGTAGTTTTCCTCGTCCGTGCCCTGCCTGGCTCGCGGATGGCCCGCAGATGGCGAAGACGGCCATTTCCATCCGGTCAAGCCCTTTGACCGTTAACGAAGCTGTTACATGCGGGCCCAGCGAAGTGCATGCAACCATGTGCACCCATGCTGCTCGCCGTCCCCACTTAAAGCTTGCAAGTGGGGCCAGCGGCGGAGAAGTGCTTGCATGCAGCCGTACGAGCGCGTCCATGCATGTGCTCGCAGTCCCCGAATTTGCACCGCGCCTTCAATGGCGTGCCCCCCCTGGCCGGCAAAAATCTGCCTCGCCGCCTACACTGCCGGCCCGGCCGCGCATCTGCTCCGCCGTCCTGGCGTCTCTCCTAGACACCCTCGCCCAGTCCCTTATCTCTCCATGGTTCGTGGTGATGGCAGCTCCACTCCCAGCTCGAACCGCCGCCGCCATGTCCACTATCCTTGGTTTCTTCAGTTGAGCGAGGGCAGCGGCAGGGGCCGTGGGCGTGGTCGTGGGTGTACTCCTCCAAGTTCGAGCAGGATTCATTCATATGCGGAGATGGCGGAGATTAGACGATCCGGGGAGTCTCCAAGGGGCAGGGGCAGGGCCATTGCTCCCGATCCCATTCCCTTCATCGATCTGTCCGACGAGGAGGAGGAGGTCACGGAGGTCATGGACCCGGGTATGGACTTGACCATGGCCCGGGAGGAGGAGGTCACGGAGGTCTTGGACCCATCTATGGCCTGGGCCATGGCCGACTATGAGGCCACGGAACAGGCCAAGCATTCCGCCGCCGAGCAGGAACGGCTCAAGATGAACTCGGAGAGCAAGGCCAAGAGCAAGGGGAAGAGGAAGGCCACGTTTCCACGTTTCCGCCGTTGAACAGCAACGCCCCAATGGAGGTCGACGCCAAGGGCAAGGGCAGGGGCAAGGGCAAGGCCGAGTCGGTGGAGGTTTCCGATGACGAGGACGAGTGGTAGTCCATTTTAGTTATTAGTTGCTTTATTAAGGGCAAGGTCAAGGGTACCAATTTAGTTATTAGTTGTTTTATTAAGGAAAGTACCAATTTAGTTATTAGTTGTTTTATTAAGGGCAAGTGCCAATTTAGTTATTAGTTGTTGATCTATTTTATAATTTTGTACTACCATGAAATTTGGCCTTGTGCTTGACGTTTCCAATTGTGTGTGAAAATCCCCATTTGGTGTGCCAAAATCCCCATTTTGTGTGACTGAGGCAAATGGGGGTGGGCGAGCCAAAATCCCCATTGGGTACGCCGTGGTCCACTCGTCAGCGGGTAAAGCCCTAGTCCTACGCGCGCGTCCAATCAGATCGCAGAATGAGCTTCTCGCGGATCGCCCAGAGTCTGCCTGCATATTCCTTCTAGAGGAACGATCGAACGGCTGTAGTTCAGCGCTAGGGTTAGATCGACGGTCATTGTTCGGCGAGGTTTGGGACGGAGTTTGGAGGCAGTCAACGGGGTTTTGAAAAGTTTGATAAAGTGTCCAAGTTTCATTTTGATGTGACTAAGAAGGATCGAGGCTTCGTTTTTCAAATTTCATGTTTAAACTTGTTCAAATGTTGGTCAAAGTTAGGTTTGACCGATATTTGAAACGAGCTTCAAAAATTCAAAAAAAAATCAAAAAAGGAAAATCCTGCGCACATAGTCCTCTTATGTCATATACTAACGATTCAAGTTGATAAACATCATCTATAAACATTGCAGACGAGAAATGCATGTATCTAAGGTGATATCTCAAACTATGTCGTATGAACTCAAGGTTGAAGAGAAGGGGTTTTGGATTTGCAACATGAAAAGTTCAAAAACCTCACCAAAGTTTCATTTTAGAGTGACTAAGAAGGATCCAGGCTTAGTTTTTCATTTTCATGTTTAAACTTGTTCAAATGTTGGCCAACGTTAGGTTTGACCGATATTTGAAATGAGGTTCAAAAATAAAAAAAAAACAAAAAAAGGAAAATCCTGCGCACATAGTCTTCTTATGTCATATACTAACTATTCAAGTTGATAAACATCATATAAACATTTCAGACGAGAAATGCATGTATCTAAGGTGATATCTCAAACTATGTCGTGTGTACTAAGGTTGAAGAGAAGGGGTTTTGGATTTCCAACATGAAAAGTTCATAAACCTCACCAAAGTTTCATTTTAGAGTGACTAAGAAGGATCCAGGCTTAGTTTTTCATTTTCATGTTTTAAACTTGTTCAAATGTTGGTCAAAGTTAGGTTTGACCGATATTTGAAATGAGCTTCAAAAATTAAAAAAAATCAAAAAAAGGAAAATCCTGCGCACATAGTCTTCTTATGTCAATACTAACGATTCAAGTTGATAAACATCATGTATACACATTCAGACGAGAAATGCACATCTGCACCTACGCGGAGCGCGCACTGTGGGTGCCAGTTCACGTCTAGTTCGTGTCCAGAACGCAGATATGCACGTAAACAAAAAGTTAATCGCGTCAGTTCTCGCACAAAATGCTTCCGATACATATAGATGTCTCACAACGTTTCCAATTGCAGTCAGTTTGACCAGAACGTCAATGCACATCAACTGTTCGACACTTGTACTCCACAAGTCAAGGGGCACCAGATGACGGGGTGAACATTTACAGGCATGTCATTTCGACTGGACGTCAAGCGCGGTCACAGGATGTCATCATTGCGAATATAATCTGTAAATTGTGTTGTCATTTCACACTACATTGGCAAGAAATCGAAACGTCCGATTCGCCTATTCGGTGTCGCAGGCGGTTATCGATCTACGCGCCGTCGCAGTGAATTCATCTCTATCCCCCTCACACATAAAAACCCCATTGCGTTGCGGTTCCGAAGCAGTTCACTCTACTCTCTTCTCTGTTCTCTCTTCTCTACCATGGCGGACGAGCACTGGTGGAAGAATCCCGACCTCCCGAGCGACAGTGATGGCGAGGGCAACCCCGTCCCCTGGTGGGACGAGGGCCACGGTCACTGGCAAGAAGGCCTTGACTCCGACGAGGACGGCGAGGGCGACGAGGACGACGAGGGCGAGGGCCACGGCGGCTCCGACTCCGACCCCGACGACGACGACGAGGAGGAGGACGATGACCCGGAGTTGGAGATGCACTCCGACTCCGGCTCCGACTCTGACGAAGAGGAGGAGGACGAGGATGAGGACGAGGAGGACGACGACGATGACTCCGACGACTCCGACGACGACGACGGCGCACCGCCAGCCAAGAGGCGGCGGATGTAGGAGCCGAGGCGGAGGAACCCCGCCGCCGGCGTAGTAGGCTAGTAGCAGTAGCAGTGCAATAGTTGCACTTCTACTGATTAGTAGTAGTATTAGGCCGCCGCTGGCGTAGTAGCAGTGCTGCATGCGCTGCTAATCTTTTGTAATTGTTAATATAAATCCTAATTATGAAGCAGTTTCAGTTTCAGTTTCAAATTCGAGTTATGAATCCTAATTTCAGTTTCAAATTCAAGTTATGAATCCTAATTCTAAAGTACAGTTTCCTAATCATTTAATTTCAGTGTTAACGACGTACTAATCAATGAATTCTCACTAAACAATGACTCCCTTCATGTCCCCACTTTAGAATCAACGAATTGTCACTAAACAATGACGTACTAATCAATGAATTGTCACTAAACAATGACTCATTTCCTAATCAGTTAATTTCAGTGTTAACGACGTGTTAATGATTCGTCAGACTCACTTCCTGTCCCCACTTGAGACTCGCTTCCTGTCCCCACTTGAGCGGTCCCACTTGCCAACTCACGAGGTGCCCCAGGCCGACCCTACCAGTCAGGCCAAGTGACGGTCAAAGGAGGTTGACCAGACGGAAACGGCCGTCTTCGCCGTCCGCGGGCCGCGAAGGAGCCAGCTAGGGCACGGACGAGGAAAACTACGCGGGTAGGGCACAAAGAGATAAACTAGAGGGAGGTAGGGCACATAACCAATTGTCCCATTGACAAAATAGTGAGCGCACGACAATGCAAATAAATGACAAGATGACTACCATGTGATTTAATTGGGCATTACGACAAGATACATAGACCGTTATCCAACTGCATCTATGACTAATAATCCACCGCCAGGTTAACATCCGTGTCCCCCGTTGGTATTAAGTTGCAAGCAACGGATAATTGCATTAAGTAATGTGCGTAATGTAAACAACACAAATGATCGTAGACATAGCATTGTTATGTTATCCCGAGTGGCAACAGCACATCCACAACCTTAGACGTTGCTGTCACTCGCCCAGATTACTGGAGGCATGAACCCACTATCTAGCATAAATACTCCCTCTTGGAGTTACAAACATCTACTTGGCCAAAGCATCTAATAGTAACGGAGAGTATGCAAGATCATAATTAACATATAAGATAGATTAATAATCAACTTGATCATAGTATTCAATATTCATCGGATCCCAACAAACACAACATATAGCATTACAATAAGATGATCTTGATAATGTTAGGTGATAACCCACAAGTATAGGGGACCGCAACAGTCCTCGAGTGAAGTAAAACCCAAATTTATTGATTCGACACAAGGGGAGACAAAGAATACTTATAAGCCTTAACAGCGGAGTTGTCAATTCAGCCGCACCTGGAAAAGCACTAGTAACAGGGGTGATGTGAAAGCAGCAGCAATATGAGAGCAATGGTAACAGTAACAGTAAAACAGAGGCAATGGCACCATAAAATAGTTGATGCTATTTCTAATGGCGTACCTGACGGGAAAGCAATGATGATTACAGATAGACCGGGGTTCCCAGCTATCTACACTAGAGGTAACTCTCCAAACAAATAACATGTGTTGGGTGAACAAATTACAGTTGGGCAATTAATAAAATTGTGAGGGCGTGGCAATCCATATTATGATAAGATAAAGTTCACTATCGTATTTAATTGGGAATTACAACATAATACATAGACCGTTATCCAACTACATCTATGACTAATAATCCACCGCCAGGTTAACATCCGTGTCCCCCGTTGGTATTAAGTTGCAAACAACAGATTATTGCATTAAGAATTGTGCGTAATGTAAACAATGCAAATGACACGTAGACATAGCATCGTTGTTTTATCCCTAGTGGCAACAACACATCCACAACCTTAGACGTTGCTGTCACTCGCCCAGATTACTGGAGGCATGAACCCACTATCGAGCATAAATACTCCCTCTTGGAGATACAGACAACTACTTGATCAGGGTAACCACAAGTACCGGAGAGCATGCAAGATCTAAAATAAAACATAAGTATGATAACATGATGAACCACTGATCATAATTCCACAATTTATCGGATCCCAACAAACACAATACCAATTACATCAGATGAATCTCAATCATGTATGACAGCTCATGAGAATATTGTATTGAACAACATGGGAGAGAGAGTACCAACTAGGTACAACTAAGAACCCGTAGTCCATGGGGGAACCACTCACAGAGCATGATGGAGGCGGTGGCGTCGATGGAGATGGCTCCGGGGGTCAATCCCCGTCCCGGCAGGGTGCCGGAACAGGAACTTCTCACCCCCGAAACTTGTTTTCGATGGCGGCGCAGCTACGGAACTTTTTTGGAGAAATCCTTTGGGGGTTAGGGTTTTTATGCCGGGGGCAATATATAGTCCGAAAGGCAGCGCAAGGCGATGCCCGAGGCGGCCACACAACCCCTCGTCGCGGCCAGGTCGGAATTCTTCTTGTCCGCGCCGAACCCTGGTGAGGGGGCTGTGGGCCTCCCCCAGAGTTGTCCTTCTGGCCCACAGAGTCTTCTGGCATTTTAGAATTACTGGAATTTTTCCAGATGTTTCAGAGCACTTTCATTTTTGGACCTTTTCTGCAATGCACAGACAAAATAAACAGGAACTGGCACTGTGGCATCTTGTTAATAGGTTAGTTCCAGAAAATGTATAATAGTGATATATAATGCATATAAAACATGTGATATTGATATAAAACAAGCATGGAACATCAAAAATTATAGATACGTTTTAGACGTATCAGCATCCCCAAGTTTAGTTCCTACTCGTCCTCGAGTAGGTAAACGATAAAACAATATAATTTTTGTAGTGACATGCTACCAACACAATCTTGATCTAATAGTGATGTAATGACAAGTGAGCTGAGATCAAATCATTCAGAGCAAATGTCTATAATTGATATTAAATAAGAGATAATAAAGCAAGATAAAACAAGTTAAAAGTTTTCATGAATGATGGCTTAAAAGACATGAAACCGTACAAGGTTCATTATAGATGTTTTAAGTATCCAGTGTAGGAGTTCTATCCTTCAATTCCAAGCATCAAGCAATTTTTCACAACATAAAGAACGGATCCAGTCAAGTAAAATTAAACATGAACGTCATAAATCCACTTTTTTGAAGCCTACTCAACCGGTGAGCGTAAGCATTTAGTATTGGCACCATGATGTTATGGCAAAAAGAACGTTAATGGGGGTTTGCAAGGCCAATGGAAGAAAGTCTCACAAAGCTATAAGTGATCATTAGACAAGAGGAAGTCTTATAATCGAAGCTATGCAAGGAGTAGTGATTGCCATGCAACGGATGCACATAGAGATATATGTGTATGAAAGCTCTCCAATGGAACTAGTGGGGGTGCATCCAACTCGGTTGCTCACGAAGACCTAGAGCACTTTTGAGGAAGCTCATCATTGGAATATACAACCCAAGTTCTATAACGTAATATTCGCCACATAGTTATACTAGTAAAACATGAAAACTCTCTCAAATGGAGCATAGGTGCTAAACATGAGCACAAATATGATAACTATAAAACTACAGGTGCTAAACATGAGCACAACTTTGATAAAGGATAGTAGTGTTGCCCCCCTTTTCTTTATTCTTTTTTTAATATTTTTTCTTTTTCTTTTCTTTTTCTGTTTCTCTTTTCGATGGCCTCCATGGCTCTTTTCTAGCAGGGGCAACACTCTAAAATGACAACACACTTTTTGTACACATAACTCATAACAACAGAACATGATGTATAAAACTGTATGCCTCTGCCAGTGTAGCAGGATCTGCAATGATCTAGCGTAACATGGGTAAACCACACATCAGCTGTATATAATCATGCAAAGCAATATATAAATGATAAATGACAACAAGTCATGTAATGTAAAATGGAAGTTGCATGGCAATATATCTCGGAACAGCTATGGAAATGCTGTGGTAGGTAGATATGGTGGCTGTTTTGGGGAAGATGTATGGGCTTATGTGTAGGAGAACAAGAGGAAGTCCTCCCACGGGGTTTGGATGTACTGGCGAAGTATGCACCAACTCTCATTGTGAGAAAAGGGCAATGCACAACACCGAAGAGGCTAGCAAATTTGGATGGTGGAAGTGCCAAAAACCGTAGCTTAACATTAGTCAAAAAGAACTCACAAGCTTATTGCAAACAACTAGCAGATTCAACATTAAGAGCATGATTAAATTTACTCCAAGGAGGGCCGTTCACGGAGGCACAAGTACCCTGTTAGATCCCTCGACCTTCACACAACCTAGTTATTGCGAATTACCTTTAGACATGGAAAGCTATCAAGCCCAACTACACCTTCAACAATTTTAGTAGAGCTTGTAGTACGGTACAAGCTTAAAGACAGCAATCCACTAATGATTTTAACTTACGCAACCAGCAAGCTTTACCATCTATTACTTAATACCTCAAAACGTTTGCAAAGAATCAGGTTATCAAAGTTCAATGATCTACAAGATTATGCAAGTTTTTCATTATACCACTACCACATGCATAACATTTTCTGAACCAACACATCAACCAAGCAACTCTCCAAACAAATATAAGTGAAGCAAGAGAGTACTTTCTACAAAATAACTAATAGCTCTGAACAAGAGAAACATGAAAACCAAGAGCTAGAAGCTAAACAGTGCGAAAACTGAATACTCAATAGATATAAGTGAAGAACAAGAGTATTCCAAGAAAAAGCGGAGCGTGTCTCTCTCCCAAACAAGATAGCTAGGATCCGACATTGATCTGATCAGAAAATAAAAATAATTTTCTTCATCGACAAAATTACTCTCATTGTGAGAAAAGGGCAATGCACAACACCGAAGAGGCTAGCAAATTTGGATGGTGGAAGTGCCAAAAACCATAGCTTAACATTAGTCAAAAAGAACTCACAAGCTTATTGCAAACAACTAGCAGGTTCAACATTAAGAGCATGATTAAATTTACTCCAAGGAGGGCCGTTCACGGAGGCACAAGTACCCTGTTAGATCCCTCGACCTTCACACAACCTAGTTATTACGAATTACCTTTAGACATGGAAAGCTATCAAGTCCAACTACACCTTCAACAATTTTAGTAGAGTTTGTAGTACGGTACAAGCTTAAAGACAACAATCCACTAATGATTTTAACTTAAACCAGCAAGCTTTACCATCTATTACTTAATACCTCAAAACTTTTGCAAAGAATCAGGTTATCAAAGTTCAATGATCTACAAGATTATGCAAGTTTTTCATTATACCACTACCACATGCAACATTTTCTGAACCAACACATCAACCAAGCAACTCTCCAAACAAATATAAGTGAAGCAAGAGAGTACTTTCTACAAAAAACTAATAGCTCTGAACAAGAGATACATGAAAACCAAGAGCTAGAAGCTAAACAGTGCGAAAACTGAATACTCAACAGATATAAGTGAAGAACAAGAGTATTCCAAGAAAAAGCGGAGCGTGTCTCTCTCCCAAACAAGATAGCTAGGATCCGACATTGATTGATCAGAAAATAAAAATAACATACTGAAAATAAAAGCACACAGACGCTCCAAGAACAGCACATATGATGTGAAAGAATTAAAATATAGTTTCACTAGAGATGACCTGATAATTTTGCGATGAAGAAGGGGATGCCTTGGCATCCCCAAGCTTAGACGCTTGAGTCTTCTTGAAATATGCTGGGGAGATCCATGGGAGCTCCCCAAGCTTAAGCTCTTCACTCTTCTTCATCCTATTATATCACTCTTCTCTCTTGACCCTTGAAAACTTCCGCCACACCAAACTTCTCATAAACTTCATTAGAGGGGTTAGTACTCAAAAACTTTAATCCACTTTGGTTCTGTTGTGACACATTGCAAGAACTCAATAAAACATTAGCTACAGCCCTCCACGTCTAGAGAGCCTTGCTTAAAGCCCACAAGAGACAATGCAAAAAAAAGACATAATCTGTCAAAACAGAACAGCCAGTAAAGATGAATTTTTTCGAGGCACTTCCGTTGCTCAAATCAGAAAACGCGAAACTAATGAAAGATGCGTACATATATCAGGATTACGCACAAAATTTTGCAGATTTAATCACATTCTGTGATTTTATAAAATTAATACGTGAACAGCAAATCTGTTCCTGCGCAGCAATCAAAATCTAGCATCATCTTATCATTAGAGACTATTCTTGGCACAACAATGCGAAAATAAAGATACAAAGGATTTGTTGCAGAAGTAAACAACTCCTTGACTCAATAAAAGAAAAATTAGAAAATAAAATGGGTTGCCTCCCATAAGCGCTTTTCTTTAATGCCTTTTAGCTAGGCTTGATAGTTTTAATGATGCTCACATAAAAATAGAAAATGAAGCAAAAGGAGCATCAAGAAGCAAATTCGAAACACATTTAAGTCTAACCCACTTCCTATGCATAGGAATCTTGTACACAAATAAATTCATAAAGAACAAAGTGACAAGCATAGGAAGATAAAACAAGAGTAACTTCAAACTTTCAGCATATAGAGAGGTGTTTTAGTACCATGAAAATTTCTACAACCATATTTTCCTCTCTCATAATAATTTTCAGTAGCATCATGAACAAACTCAACAATATAACTATCACATAAAGCATGCTTTTCATGATCTACAAACACATAATTTTTATCAAGCTCAAAAATAGTGGGATTAAAACTTTCAAACCCACTTTTAACAATTTTATAACAAGATGATTGATCATTCTCAAGAGGTATGGGACTCCATCTAGATAAAGTCAAGACCTCTCCAATCCCATTTTCATTAGTAGTACATTAATATTATCAAGCAATATAGGACCATCATCTAGAGCTTTATCATAAACATTTTCTAAGCAAACTTTCTCATTACCATGCATTTCGAAATTAGGCACAAATAAAGGATTATCATAAGATTTATCAAAATAGCATGGATTATAGCATGGATTATCATAAATAACAGTAGCATAATTATTCTCACAAGTTTTACTCATAGGGAATATTTCAAGAGAATCCACAGGAACATAACATTCATCCTCCTTTGGTAAGCATGGAGGGCAATCAAATAGTGTAAGAGATAAAGAGTTACTCTCATTAGAAGGTAGGCATGGGTAGCTAATCCATTCTTCCTCCTTTTGTTCATCACTCTCCTCCTCTTTTTCATCCAATGAGCTTTCAGCTTCAGCAATTCTTCTTCTACAGGTTCCTGCAAATTGTGAGTACATTCTTGTGCATGAATGAGTCTCTCTTTATAATCAATGATATAACAATTATTGCTGAAATTTTCTAGGCAATAATCAAGGATAAAAGAGACCGATCTTTAAGTTTATTACAAGCAACACAAGTTTCATAATTTTTAGCCATGAAGGAATCTATTTCAGAAGCTCCCACAAATGTAACAAATTGTTCTACTTGTTCAGCTCCCAGATAAGAATAGTTATAACAATGATAGTTTAATTAAAACTTCTTTACTAAAGCCACATTGGAATTTAAGATGTTTAGTATTGTTCAGAGCAACAATTTATATCATGGCGTTCAAGCAAAATTTCAGCAATTTGATTTAACTTTTTTAACATGCCTCTCATGATTTTACCCTCTCTTGATTCTCTATACTTTATATATAATTCTTTAGCTTCCATAAACATAGAGGTTCTAGCATGTTCTTCCATAGCAACAGTTTTTTTTAGATTTTTGGTTTTTAAATTTTTATGGATTTTCGGGTATATAAGAAAAACAAAACTAAAAAAATAAACTAAACAAAATAAACTAAACAAAAGTAAACTAAGCACAATAAACTAGAAAAAGTAAACTAGACAAAACAAAATAAAATAAAAACAGAGAGAGAGTAGAGTGTACTCCCCAGGTGAACTTATGAGTAGAGCTATGCTCCCCGGCAACGGCGCCAGAAAATAGTCTTGATAACCCACAAGTATAGGGGATCGCAACAGTCTTCGAGGGAAGTAAAACCCAAATTTATTGATTCGACACAAGGGGAGACAAGAATACTTATAAGCCTTAACAGCGGAGTTGTCAATTCAGCTGCACCTGGAAAAGCACTAGTAACAGGGGTGATGTGAAAGCAGCAGCAATAGGAGAGCAATGGTAACAGTAACGTAGCAGCAGTAACAGTTACACAGAGGCAATGGCACCATAAAATAATTGATGCTATTTCTAATGGCGTACTTGACGGGAAAGCAATGATGATTACAGATGGACCGGGGTTCCCAGCTATCTACACTAGAGGTAAGTCTCCAAACAAATAACATGTGTTGGATGAACAAATTACAGTTGGGCAATTAATAAAATTGTGAGGGCATGCAATGCATATTATGATAAGATAAAGTTCACTATCGTATTTTATTGGGCATTACAACATAATACATAGACCGTTATCCAACTGCATCTATGACTAATAATCCACCGGCAGGTTAACATCCATGTCCCTCGTTGGCATTAAGTTGCAAACAACTGATTATTGCATTAAGAATTGTGCGTAATGTAAACAATGCAAATGACACGTAGACATAGCATCGTTGTTTTATCCCTAGTGGCAACAGCACATCCACAACCTTAGACGTTGTTGTCACTCGCCCATATTACTGGAGGCATGAACCCACTATCGAGGATAAATACTCCCTCTTGGAGATACATGCAACTACTTGATCAGGGTAACCACAAGTACCGGAGAGCATGCAAGATCTAAAATAAAACATAAGTATGATAACATGATGAACCACTTATCATAATTCCACAATTTATCGGATCCCAACAAACACACCACCAATTACATCAGATGAATCTCAATCTTGTACGACAGCACATGAGACTATTGTATTGAACAACATGGGAGAGAGAGTACCAACTAGCTACAGCTAAGTACCCGTAGTCCATGGGGGAACTATTCACGGAGCATGATGGAGGCGGTGGCGTCGATGGAGATGGCTCCGGGGGTCAATCCCCGTCCGGAAGGGTGCCGGAACAGGAACTTCTGACCCCCAAAACTTGTTTTCGATAGCGGCAGAGCTACGGAACTTTTTTGGACAAATCCTTCAGGGGTTAGGGTTTTAATGCCGGTGGCAATATATAGTCCGAAGGGCAATGCGAGGCAATGCCCGAGGCGGCCACACAACCCCTCGTCGCGGCCAGGTCAGAATTCTTCTAGTCCGCGCCGAACCCTAGTGTGGGGGCTGTGGGCCTCCCTCAGAGTTGTCCTTCTGGCCCACAGAGTCTTCTGGCATTTTAGAATTACTGGGATTTTTCCAGATTTTTCTGAGCACTTTCATTTTTGGACCTTTTCTGCAATGCACAGACAAAATAAACAGGAACTGGCACTGTGGCATCTTGTTAATAGGTTAGTTCCAGAAAATGTATAATAGTGATATATAATGCATATAAAACATGTGATATTGATATAAAACAAGCATGAAACATCAAAAATTATAGATACATTTGACGTTTGAGACGTATCATTAGGCAGCTCACAAGATCTAAACATGATAGCACAAATTGCAGAGACAACCATATAGCTACTGCTATGGACCCGTAGTCCAAGGATGAACTACTCACGCATCACTCCGGAGGCAGACATGGCGATGTAGAGCCCACCGGTGATGATTCCCCTCTCCGGCAGGGTGCCGGGAAGAGCTTCAGAACCCTCCCGAGTTAGGGTTGACGACGGCGGCGGCTCTGGAACTTTTCGTGGAATATGGCTCGGGTATTTAGGGTTTTCCAGACGGGAGGAATAAATAGGCGAAAGGGCGGCGGCAGTGGGCACCCGAGGGGGCCTCACCACCCCTCGGCGCGGCTGGCAGGTGGGCCGTGCCGAGCCCTGGTGAGGGCGCCTCGTGGCTCGGCTCCGTCTCCCCTTTGGACTTCATGTTCGTGTCGGTGAAAAACTGGGGCACGTTGATTTTCGTCCAATTCCGAGAATATTTTCTTAACAGCTTTTCTGAAATACAAAAACAGCAGAAAACAAGAACTGACACTGTGGCATCTTGTTCATAGGTTAGTCCCAGAAAATGTATAAAAATGATATGAATTGTATATAAAACATGTAACAAATGGTATAATATCAACATGGAACATCAAAAATTATAGATACGTTTGAGACGTATCAGTTGGAAGCGGTGATTTGGGGATTTCTGGCAGAATGAAGAGGTAACGGCTACAGAGTCCAAAGCTGGGGCTTATAAGGCACCCTTCGCGTCACGTCGTGGTCACATTACTTCGACTGACACGGGGATTGAGGAGACGTGCCATTTTCATTGCTCCCCACCCGTTGGATTCCCGGATAAGCTTGAAGCCCGCACGAATCGCAACGTTCGGTATGACCCAGTCAAAGAAACCCGGGGGCTCGTTTCTACTTCAACCCGGCGAGCCCCCACCGGTTAAATAGAGAAGACCACCACGCAGCTTGGTGGGGCTAGGCACAGAAGACCAGATGCCTGGGACCCACTTCGACCTTTTTTAGGTCATAGCCCCGGCAGCTGGAGAAGAAGCCGCCGGGACCATGCCCGGGGGCTACTTTCGCAATAGTGGAATATGGGGTTCCCCTAATACTGCCAAAGTGGGTCCACCGCACAGGGGCCAAGTTGAAGATGGACAAGGCCAAGACTCAAGGCAGGTTGTTGGGCCTGCCCCCCACCTAGTGAAGACCACGCAAGCTCTACATCGACTAAGTACCCCGGGTTTGGGGACCTGCCGGGTCCCCTATACCCCTCGGGTAGGATGGATATGTCCCCGAGAGCCCGAGTCCCCGGCAGGAGGCCAGGCTCCCTCTCGGGTACCACTCCGTACAGCTGCGGATAAGGACTCCAGCACACTTCGGAAGGCACCAGAGGATCCTAGAAGACTTGGGAAGCAAGGCGGAGGAGGCGCGGGCAGGGAACAAGGCCCGTGGTGTTGTCAGCCCTTGTCCGCCCCGCTTTCCCATCACAGCTAGTACGGCTCAAGGACAACGGTTCCAAGACTGAACAGCCGGCTAAGATTCAGTTTGGATCTGTGGATTTCTCTCCATCTCCGAATATGCAGGCTGTTCGCACTTATGTTTCAGCTCCAAGGCGTTTGTGGGGTGACAGGGTAGAGGATGACGAAGAAAGTTTACCTTCACCTTTGGCTGGTTCGGCCCCGGTTCAGAGGCGTCCGAGTTCACAGCAATTCTTTGAGGCTCATACTGTCACGACAGAGAATGCAGTCTGCACACCTCAATCTGTCACGACAGAGAAAGATGCAGTTTTCTCTGCCAAGGCTAAACAGGCTGATTCTGAGTTGCCGGCAGAGAAAGATGCAGTTTTCTCTGCCAAGGCTAAACAGGTTGATTCTGAGTTGCCGGCAATTCTTACAGAGATTACCACTGATGTGCCATAACTTGATTCGGTTTCATCTTCCCCTGGGCGCACGTGGTCATATGAGCAGTTGGCGAAACATGGGAGACAGGCAGCCGGGGCTGGGTTTGCTGCTACTGATCGTACACCACCTAGGGCGGCAGCAAAAGGCAAAGATGTTGGGACTGATTCGGCTATCTCAACTCCAACAAGCGGAGGGCATGGCAGGCCGGAGGGGACTGGTGTTTTCCTGGGAGGTCGTTATTCAAGATCGGAGGTGATTTCCTTTGGTGGCATTCCACAGGAAGCTGCTCTTGGCGTTCGTTCAAGTGGGCGTATAAGGGCACAACCGAATGCCGATGCTACTCAGATGGATCGGGAAAAGCAACGAGCTCAAGCACGAGATCAATACTCAGGTACCAGTTTAGTGCATGAATTTACTTTAGCTTCTATACCGAATGATGTGGTTGTTGCTAGGGATACTAAGCTTGGGGTTTCGCTGGGTAAATCTCCGAGTCAAATAGAATCTTCGGTTCAACATTTAAAAGATTTAGATTTAGAGAGAACTATCTTCATGCTTAAGAGAAAAGAAGCAAATTTAGACACAGAAAAAGATGATAATGGAAGTCTGGTTTTGAACGAAGCGGACAAGCTCGCTGTAGATCTTATAGATGAGGAAGCCAAGGATGCCACAGATCACAAGGATCCACCGGTTAAGTTGGCTAGGAAAATTAGAGTTAGAAATAAAAAGATAGTGGGAGAAGTAACGGCTGTACGTCGTAGTGCCAGATTCAAAAAGAATAATTAATCTCTAACATAAAAATGAAAGGTTGTTTCTGGAATTGTGATGGTTTTGGAGATACGGGAAAACATTGGTTCATTCACGAGTCTATACGAGAGCATAAGCTAGACTTTTTTGCAATACAAGAGACGGGTAGGGATAATTTCTCTGCACCGTTCCTTAGATTTTTAGTGGCTGGTTTGGACTATGCTTGGTACTGTCTACTGCCACAAGGGAGGTCAGGTTGTATCTTGGTCGGTGTTAATGTCCAAACCCTTGCAGTTAAAGGGGTTAATAATGGTGATAGGTGTGTCAAGCTTGATCTAGTGCCGAAGCATGATGGTTTTGAGTGGGCTCTAGTTGCTGTCTACGGGGCAGCGCAAGACCAACATAAACAAGAGTTTTTGGCCGAACTAGCTAGAATTTGCGAGCAAGGTTCTAAACCGCTACTTATTGGCGGTGATTTTAACATTTACGTAGACAAGAGGAGAAGAGTAATGACAATTTTAATTCTCGATGGCCCCTACTCTTTAATGCTATTATTGAAAGCCTCGATTTAAAAGAAATCCACCTGACCGGAAGGCAGTATACGTGGGTGAGTCACAGAGATACACCTACTTATGAAAAGTTGGATAGGATTCTTTCAAATGTGGAGTGGGAGCAAAAGTTCCCGCTTGTCACGGTTCGAGCACTTGATCGGGCAGGATCTGATCATACACCGCTACTTCTCGACTCAGGTGAACAAGCTCACCTCGGGAATAAGTCTCATTTTTCTTTTGAGTTATCTTGGTTTCGTCAAGAGGGTTTTGTTGATTTAATTTCAAGGGAATGGAACTCTGTGTCCATGGGCAGATCTCCTATGGAAAGATGGCAGAACAAGATCCGCCACCTTAGGAGGTTCCTCAGGGGATGGGCTAAAAACCTTAGTGGAGTTTACAAAAAGGAGAGAGACCGGCTGTTACAAATCATGGAGGTTTTGGAGGCCAAGGCCGACATAAACTCTATTGATCAACTTGAAAGAGAGGAATTAAAAGAGGCCAATGTTAAAATAGCAGCCCTTAGGAGAGATGAGGAGGCTAAATGGGCACAAAGGGCTAAGGTAAAACATGTTCAGGAAGGAGGGAATAATACAAAATATTTTCATATGATTGCTAATGGAAAACATAGAAGGAAACAAATTTTCCAATTGGAACAAGATGAAGGCATTGTGGTAGGACAAGAAAATTTAAAAGTGTACATCACAGAATTCTATAAAAACCTGTTTGGGGCGCCGGGTGAAAATTTTATCTCTTTAGACGAGGCGGTTGTACAAGACATTCCACAGCTGTCCGAACAGGAAAATAACATTTTAAAAGCACACTTTACCGAGCAAGAGGTATATGATGCTATTACTCAAATGGAGAAGAATAAAGCACCAGGGCCCGATGGTTTCCCGGCAGAATTTTACCAAAAATGCTGGAACATTATTAAGAAAGATTTGATGGACATGTTTAATGCTTTCAACAAGGGAGAGTTACCTTTGTTTCATTTAAATTTTGGGACTATTATTCTGCTTCCTAAGAAAGAGGACGCCATACAGATTCAGCAATACCGTCCTATATGCTTACTGAATGTGAGTTTCAAAATATTCACAAAAGTGGCTACTAAGCGTATCACTAAAGTGGCGCATACGGTAGTTAGACCTACTCAAACCGCTTTTATGCCTGGCCGTCATATCCTTGAGGGAGTTGTTGTTCTTCATGAAACCATCCATGAATTGCATAGGAAGAAATTGGATGGGGTTCTCTTAAAAATCAATTTTGAAAAGGCATACGATAAAGTGAAGTGGCTGTTTTTATTACAAGTCCTACGAATGAAAGGCTTTCATGATAGCTGGTGTAAATGGATTCAAGAATTCATTAGCCGTGGGAGTGTGGGAATAAGGGTGAACGATGACATCGGCCATAATTTCCAAACTCAAAAAGGTCTTAGGCAAGGGGATCCTCTGTCTCCAATTTTATTTAATGTGGTGGCAGATATGTTAGCTATTTTGATTAACCGAGCGAAGGAAGATGGTCAAATAGGGGGAGTCATTCCTCATCTAGTTGAGGGGGGCGTCTCTATATTACAATATGCGGATGATACGATTATATTCATGGAGCATGACTTGACGAAGGCCCTGAATATGAAACTGATTCTTAGTCTTTTCGAACAGCTTTCGGGTCTCAAAATTAATTTTCATAAAAGCGAAATCTACTGTTTTGGACAAGCAAAAACAGCGGAGTCACAATATAGACAACTTTTCAGGTGTGAAACTGGAGCCTTTCCATTCAAGTATTTGGGAATACCAATCCACTTCCGAAGGCTCAAAAATGGTGAATGGAAACCGGTGGAAGATCGTTTTGAAAGAAAGTTAAGTAGTTGGATTGGCAAACTATTATCCTATGGTGATAGACTAATTCTTATAAATTCGGTGCTAACTAGCTTGCCAATGTTTATGCTATCTTTTCTTGAAATTCCAAAGGGAGTACGGAAGAGATTGGATTTTTATAGATCACGATTTTTTTGGCAAAGTGACGGGCACAAGAAGAAATACCGCCTCACTAAATGGAATATTATTTGCCGACCTAGAGATCAAGGGGGGCTTGGAATTGAGGTTTTAGAGTTGAAAAATAAATGCTTGCTAAGTAAATGGCTATATAAGCTAATGAATGAGCAGGGAGTGTGGCAGGAGTTATTAACTAATAAATACCTACATTCTAAAACGTTGTCTCAAGTGACAGCAAAACCGACTGATTCTCCTTTTTGGAAAGGATTGATGAATGTGAGGACTGATTTTTTCAAGAGAGGGTCTTTTGTGATAGGTAATGGCATGAACACAAGGTTCTGGGAGGATGTGTGGTTAGGTGACTCGTCCCTAGCACAACAATACCCATTGTTATATAATATAGCTAGCCAAAAACAAGTTTTGGTAGCTCAAGCTTTAACACAACCACTGAATATTAATTTCAGAAGAGCTCTTACAAACAACAAGTGGGAACAATGGCTGCACCTTGTCAACCGTTTGATGGATATCAATCTTTCTTCACAACCGGATAAATTTGTATGGCGATTGACCACGTCGGGGGTTTTCACGGTTAAATCAATGTATCTAGATTATTTGAATGGACACACTAAGTTTCTTAAAAAATACATATGGAAAATAAAGGTGCCACTAAAAATCAAGATTTTTATGTGGTTTCTAAATCGTAAAGTGATCTTGACTAAAGATAATCTTGCTAAACGCAATTGGAATGGCAACAAGTGTTGTTACTTTTGTTATACCGAAGAAACAATACAACATCTATTTTTTGAATGCCCTTTTGCTAGACTAATTTGGCGAATAGTGCATATGACATTTAATATTACACCACCACAAAATATTACAAATCTTTTTGGTAATTGGCTAAGAGGAATCGACAAGTCAACTCTTAGATTGATTCGTGTGGGTGTGTGTGCAGTGTTGTGGGCAATGTGGAATGTACGAAACGATTTTGTTTTTAACAAGCCAAAACAACCATTCTTTTTGCAGGTCATTCCGCTGATCACTCATTGGATCCGATCATGGTCCTATCTCCAACCAGTGGAGCAACGCCATATTATGGAGTCTGGATGTATCCAGTTGGAGTCTGTCGCGAAGGACTTCTTCAACCGTGCGGGCCGGCGTTTTGAGAAGAGATTAGAATTATGAATAATTTGTATGCTACTACTTTGTTTCGTTGGTTGATACATGTAGAAACCCTTTGTGACCCGTGATGTAATAGACTGGACGAACGTCAAAATAAATTAATAAAGCAAGCCGTATGCATCATTTTGATGCAGAGGCTGGGGCTGCCCTTTTTCTAAAAAAAAAGTGGGAAAAAAATTGTGATAAGTGTGTGAGAGCGTCACGGCCACAAAATTTGCTTAACCGATGTCCGGAAATGACAAACAATAATGCTATAGATCATAGAAAGATTGGCTTCCATGGAGTGCACGCAAGTGCATGTATGCCTTGAGGTGAGAAAATGGAAATGCTGTATCAAAATCAAGATTCAGTGATGCAGCTGCCAAGTCCTTGAAAGAATGAAAGCCCGTGCCTTGTCTCTGGCATCGCCAGACATGTATGGTTGAATTATACATCCATCCACATGCGAAACTACCGTGTTGGATAAGAGGTAAATCTAACTAGTACTATCCGAAGTGGAGTACTTAGCTCGTTCTCTCCACGATAAATAGCGTCCCTGACTGCCTTGCTACTGCACCAAGTCTCGCCGAGACAGAGGTAGCTAGCGTACGTCATGATGAAGACGATGGCGGCGCATGTCACGCTAGCGCTTGTGCTCCTGCTCGCGGCGGCCGTGGGCACGGCGAACTGCACCACCGTCGCGTACAACGACCGCGCGCTCGTCATTGACGGCGAGCGCCGCATCATCATCTCCGGATCGATCCACTACCCGAGGAGCACACCTGAGATGTGGCCGGACCTGATCAAGAAGGCCAAGGAAGGTGGCCTCAACGCCATCGTGACCTATATCTTCTGGAACGGACATGAGCCACGGAAGCGCCAGGTTTGAATCAAACACCACTCATTCACTACTCATGCATCATATCCTACTTTGTGAAATGCATAAGTTCATGCTGCCGGCCTGCAGGTCGTTGCTTTGATCCGAATGCAGTACAACTTTGAGGGGAACTACGACATCGTGAGGTTCTTCAGGGAGATCCGGAACGCGGGCATGTACGCCATCCTTCGCATCGGCCCCTACATCTGTGGCGAATGGAACTATGGGTATACCTACCTACCTATACGTTGGTTTTTACCGCCCGTCCGAGGAAACTATGAACATATTTCTCCATTATAACTGTTTCGTTTCAGAGGACTTCCCGCCTGGCTGCGCGACATTCCTGGGATGCAGTTCAGGATGCACAACCAACCTTTTGAGGTAAAATGGAATCAATTTTTTTCTCTAAAAATGGAATCAATTTTCACTGTTATATATCTCTTCCATGTCTCAACTGTTTCTCATCTTGAATATAACAAGTTGTGTCACCTGTAAACAGAAAGAGATGGAGAACTTCACCACTCTCATAGTCAACAAGCTAAAGGACGCAGACATGTTCGCTGGTCAGGGCGGGCCGATCATCCTGTCCCAGGTACCCACGTATATATATGCTTGTCCACACACACATCGATCACTTCAACTTTTCAGATCAACCAATCCAGCATGATGTGAATTCAAGTATATACATCTTCCAATTACACACTTATTTGGATGAAAACATGCAGATCGAGAACGAGTATGGTAATATTATGACCGACTTGAAAGATAAGAAATCTGCCTCAGATTACATCCACTGGTGCGCTGCCATGGCGAACAAGCAGAACATCGGCGTCCCGTGGATCATGTGCCAGCAGGATGCTGATGTGCCGCCCAACGTGGTAAGCCTTGATGTGTTTCACGTCGATCAGTTACAAATCGAGGATGCATTAGTCTTTGTTTAACATGTGTCCATCTATCTATCTTATTCTCGTCAGATCAACACCTGCAACGGATTCTACTGCCACAACTGGTTCCCTAAACGGACCGACATCCCCAAGATTTGGACGGAAAACTGGACTGGCTGGTAATTTTGCTCTTGAACCCACTATTTGTTTCTCACCAACTATTCATTCCATAGTATGATTAGTACTCGAGTTGAGCTTCAGGTTCAAAGCTTGGGACAAGCCGGACTTCCATAGGTCAGCCGAGGACATTGCATTAGCGGTAGCCATGTTCTTCCAGAAGCGCGGGTCGCTCCAGAACTACTACATGGTACGTACTGCACTTTCTTCTCGACAATGGGTTACTTTGTTTTGTAGATTTTCACACTGCTGAGTAAGCTAATTCTACAACTTATTTGCCATGTATTGTTCACCAGTACCACGGTGGAACAAACTTCGGCCGCACTTCAGGAGGCCCTTACATCACGACCAGCTACGATTACGACGCGCCGTTGGACGAGTATGGTGAGTATTTTTCAGTCTAGTACATATAGAGAGATGGCATCATGCATATTAACTTAGTAGTGCTGGAAAGTAGATATATGATTTACTGATCGAATGATGAACTTTGCAAAAAGATGGTTGTGTGCACTGATTAATGCAGATACCAGAGTTATATATACCCCTTAAAAAAATTAATACACTTTCGCTTGTCTACGATACACATGAACAGGCAACATCAGGGAACCCAAATACAGTCACTTGAATGGCCTCCACAACGTACTCAAATCGATGGAGAAAATCCTTGTCCATGGAGATTACAATGACACCAGCCAAGGCGATAACGTGACGGTAAGATTCTCTAATTAATCATGCCCCCTTCGTTTCTGTTGGTTCAGTGTCTAGTTATGAGTTAATGGCACCCGCAGTCACGCAACTCGTCACGTATGTGCACTTAAGTCACACTTCTCCAGAACGTGATTTTTTGGTCACACATCTGGACAAGTGGGTGCACGCAGGTCTCTGGGCCCACGTGTCAGTCCGTTTTGGACGGTAAATTTTCAGAAAACCCCCTGAAGTAATATAATTTTACAAAATGGTACAAAATTAGAAGGACCATTTTGTAAAATTAGGAGGACCATTTTGCAAAATATCTAAAAATACAGGGGGTTTTCTGCAAAATTAATTGTCCATGTCAGCACTCCCGCAACGGAAAACGGTCTGACACGTGGGCCCAGAGACCACCGTGCACCCACTTGTCCAGATGTGTGACCAAAAAATCACGTTCTGGAGAAGTGTGACTTAAGTGCACATACGTGACGAGTTGCGTGACTGCAGGTGTCATTAACTCGTCTAGTTATCTACTACGACATGGCAATACATTTGGTCAATGCAGGTCACCAGGTACACCTTAGATGGTTCTTCTGCTTGCTTCATCAGCAACCAACTCGCCGACAGAGATGCCAATGTGACTCTCGACGGAACTACTCACATTGTACCTGCTTGGTCTGTTAGCGTTCTGCCTGACTGCAAAACTGTAACGTATAACACTGCCAAGGTAGTTTCCAACCACTATCGATGTTATGTGGCAATTTTGGAGCTTTATTGCTGACCATGTCTTTTAAAATATGGTCCAATATATGATGAATTGTACAACTAGATCAAGGCACAGACATCCGTCATGGTGAAGAAACCCAACACAGTGGAACAAGAGCCTGAGAGCTTGAAATGGTCATGGATGCCTGAGAACCTCAGGCCTTTCATGACTGACGACAAAGGCAGCTTCAGAAAGAACGAGCTCTTGGAGCAAATCGCTACGTCAACTGATCAAAGCGACTACCTGTGGTACAGGACAAGGTAACTGATAAGCAAATTCACCATAGTTAAAACCCCGCTCAATTTTTTGCTGGACAGTCTAATTAAATCGAAACAACATTGTAAAATGTAGCTTTGAACACAAGGGGGAGGCCAAGTACACGTTGTCTGTCAACACAACTGGCCATGAAATATATGCTTTTGTCAATGGAAAGCTTGCAGGTGAGTGCTTTGCTCCTGCTAACTCCAGACTTTCTGTTGTTGTTGCTTTATTCTGCACATTGACCGATGGATTAATTTAATTATAGGGCGACAGCATTCTCCCAATGGAGATTTCATTTTCCAGCTCGAGTCTCCAGTGAAGCTACATGATGGCAAGAACTACCTATCCCTTCTAAGCGCCACCATTGGCCTTAAGGTTCAAATCAGAAAGTCTTCAGAGCAATGAGCATGCTGGTTGCTTTCTTTCTGACCATGTATACTGAAATATGTTTGTTTGATGTGAAATAGAACTATGGAGCTTTGTTTGAGCTTATGCCCGCCGGCATCGTTGGAGGACCAGTTAAGCTGGTTGACACTAACGGCTCCACCATTGATCTGTCTAACAGTTCCTGGTCTTACAAGGTAACACAAAACATATCTGCCAAGTTTATGTTGATTGTATAAAACTTTTTTTTGCGAAACTTGATTGTATAAAACTTCAATTTACAATTTAACGATCCAACGATATATTAAGTTTCATTTTAGAAAATATCTGATCTTCTTCTTTGTAGGCTGGCTTGGCTGGTGAGCGTAGGCAGATTCATCTTGACAAACCAGGCTACAGGTGGCACAGCAACAACGGCACCATCCCCGTCAACAGGCCCTTCAGTTGGTACAAGGTACAGTTTTGCATTGCCAAACCTTCCCCATCCTGCCTGCAACATCTGATCTGCATTTTCACCAGACTACCTTCCAAGCTCCTTCCGGCGACGAGACCGTGGTGGTGGACCTGCTGGGCCTGAACAAGGGCATGGCGTGGGTGAACGGCAACAGCCTGGGACGCTACTGGCCGTCGTACGTGGCCGCCGAGATGGGCGGCTGCCACCACTGCGACTACCGCGGAGAGTTCAAGTCGGAGGGCGACGGCCAGAAGTGCCTGACCGGCTGCAACGAGCCCTCTCAGCGGTTCTACCACGTGCCACGCTCCTTCCTCAAGCCCGGCGAGCCCAACACCGTCATCCTCTTCGAGGAGGCCGGCGGCGATCCCTCGCGGGTCGGCTTCCACACCGTCGCCGTAGGCCCCGTCTGCGTGGAGGCCGCCGAGAAAGGGGACGACGTGACGCTGTCCTGCCAGCACGGCAAGACGATGTCCAGCGTCGACGTGGCCAGCTTCGGCGTGGTCCGCGGCCAGTGCGGCGCCTACGAGGGCGGGTGCGAGTCCAAGACGGCATACCAGGCGTTCACAGCGGCGTGCATCGGGAAGAAGTCCTGCACGGTGCGGTACACCGACGAATTCACCGGCGCCGGGTGCGAGTCCGGCGTGCTCACCGTCCAGGCCACTTGCTGAATGGATTCTTCATCACTAGTGTGTCTGATTTATATAGTCTAAAGCTTTACTCTAGGCTTGTGTGGTTGGTTTGTTGACCGTCTATCGTGGTTCAGGGTGTGACATTCAACCGCTGGTTGATTACGGAACATGGTTCGGTGTCTCGTGGTTAAGAAAATGTCTACCGCAGCTTATATTGTTTTCGAAAAGGGGAAGTCCGAGCCTCTGCATCGAAATGATGCATACAGCCTTTATTAACTTACTAATATTCAGTCATTACAAAAATTCATGGATCACATAAAGTCGAAACATGAATGAGCCATCTAAAAAGGAAAGACAAACATGAATGACGCTGCATTAACATGTTATCCTAAAATCAGAACGCCAGCTGAACTGGGTGTACAAGTCCCGTGTAACCATATCCAGTCGGTTGCACCCAGAAGCCATCGCGGGACGCTTCTCCGTTGATTGTAGGTAAGACCGCATACGGATCCAATGTGTAGCCATTGGTATAACCTGCAGGAAGGAACAAGATTTTGCATTGTTAAAAATATAATCATTTCTTATGTTCCATATGGCCCAAAGCAAAGCACAAACTCCAACTCGGATCGGTACTTTATCCTTTTTGGAGACGCCCCTAGCCAATTCCCAAACATGTGCGAAATATTATTAGGAGGTGTTAAATTAAGAGCCATATGAACAATACGCCAAACCATTTTTGCGAATGGACATGTTATAAATAAGTGTTGTATTGTTTCGTCTTGATCACAAAAACAACATTTTTTTACTGCCATTCCAGTTTCGTTTAGCTAGATTATCCTTGGTAAGAAGCACTTACCGGTGAAGGAACCACATAAAAATATTAATCTTCAGTGGCACTTTCATTTTCCAAATGTATTTTCTGAGGAACCGTGTATGGTCATTCATTAAATCTAGATAAAGAGATTTGACTGTAAACTTTCTAGATGTAGTCAAATTCCATTTAAAACTATCGGGCTGATTGGAAAGCTGAACATCCATCAGTCGATTAACCAAACGAAGCCATGCTGTCCATTTATCTCCGGTTAAAGCCCTCCTGAAACCTATGTTTAATGGAGGAGCTTGTGACATAACATTAGCTACTGAAACTTGTTTTCGTTGGGCTATGTTATACAAAGAGGGATATTGTTCAGCTAGAGGTCTGGTCCCCAACCAAATATCTCCCCAAAACCGCGTAGTCTGTCCATTACCAATAATGAAAGATCCTCTCTTGAAAAAATCCTCTTTGACTTTCATAAGGCCTTTCCAAAAAGGATAATCAAAAGGTTTTGCCTTCACTTGTGACAAAGACTTTGAATGAAGATACTTATTTTGGATCAGCTCATGCCAAACCCCATCCTCGTTTAAAATTTTGAAAAGCCATTTGCATAAAAGGCATTTGTTTTTTAATTCCAAAACTTCTACCCCAAGCCCTCCCTGATCTTTCGGTCTACAAATAATGTTCCATTTAGTAAGTCTATACTTACGTTTATGTCCATCACTCTGCCAAAAATATTTTGACCGAAAAAAATCCATTCTTTTACGTATCCCTTTTGGTATTTCAAAGAAAGAGAGAATAAACATAGGTAGGCTTGTCAAAACCGAATTGATTAGAATTAGGCGATCTCCATAAGATAAAAGTTTTCCTGCCCAACTAGCGAGCTTCCTCTCAAAACGGTCTTCTACAGGTTTCCACTCACCATTTTTGAGCTTTCTAAAATGAATCGGAATCCCAGATATCTGAAAGGGTAAGATCCTGAGGAGCAAGCGAAAAGATTCCTATACTGATCTTCTTCGTCCTTTGCTTTCCCAAAACAGAAAATCTCGCTCTTATGGAAATTTATTTTTAATCCCGAAAATTGCTCAAAAATGCAAAGTATAAGTTTCATATTTAGAGCTATCTCTAAGTCATGCCACTGAGGAACACTCACCTTAATAAGAACGTCAAGCCACTGCCACAGGAGAAACTGATGCACCAACCCAAGAACACATTCAAGACCCTCCACAACCTGATCAGGCGCCATCTTCCAGGCCGGATATTCCGGTCCTCCCCACCGAAACTTTCGGCCCCTCTGGTCCAGCAGGCCCAACTCCTGTTACAGCCAGCCCTGATCAAGACCAAGGTCATCCATCTCCTTCTGTTGATGAAGTTGTGCATAATGAAGACCAAGGTCAACATTCCGGTGAAGATGGAGACTCAAATGATCAGGAGGATCAAGAGATACTTCCTCGCTCCAATGAGGATATCGAAGCCCGTCGTCAAGCAAGAGTTGCAAGATCTCTGGAATTAAAAAGTCATAATCTTGAAGCGATTATTGGTGACTTGAAAAGAAATGTTACCACAAGGGGTCAATTGGCAAGCTTTAGTGAGCATCAAGCACATATCTCCATGGTGGAACCAAAGAAAGTCTTTGAAGCTCTTGAAGATCCGGATTGGTTGGAAGCCATTCATGAAGAGCTCAATAACTTCAAGCGCAACAAGGTGTGGAAGTTAGTTGAGAAGCCCAAAGAGTGCCGCAATGTTATAGGCACTAAGTGGATATTCAAGAACAAGCAAGATGAACATGGAATGGTTGTAAGGAACAAGGCAAGATTGGTTGCACAAGGATACTCTCAAGTTGAAGGCATTGATTTTGGAGAGACTTATGCACCCGTGGCTCGCCTTGAGTCCATCTGTATCCTTCTTGCATATGCATCACATCATAACTTTAAATTGTAACAAATGGATGTGAAAAGTGTTTTTCTTAATGGTCCCTTAAAGGAGTTGGTATATGTTAAGCAACCACCGGGATTTGAGGACCTAAACTTCCCAAACAATGTCTACAAGCTTGATAAGGCGCTCTATGGACTTAAACAAGCACCACGTGCATGGTATGAGCACCTTAGAGAGTTATTGTTAGACCGTGGATTTGAAGTGGGGCAAATCGATCCCACCCTCTTTACCAAGAGGGTTAAAGGGGAGCTTTTCATATGCCAACTATATGTGGATGATATTATCTTTGGCTTAACTAACAAAGCTTTTAATGATGAATTTTCAAAGCTTATGACTGACAGGTTTGAGATGTCTATGATGGGAGAGTTGAAGTTCTTTCTTGGTTTTGAGATCAAGCAATTGAGATAAGGAACTTTCATCTCCCAAACCAAATATATCCAAGACATGTTCAAAAGATTCAAGCTACCGGACCTCAAAGAGAAACCCACACCGATGCAAACCAAGTGCCATCTCCAACTCAATCCAAAGGGTGGTTCGAGTAGAGCTCTGACAAAGATGTATGAACACAAGAGGACTGCAGTGAGAAAAGAAAACGGCCCAGCAATGAAGAAGACTGTTTCCAAGCCTCCATTCGCTGCCTCTAAGAAGAGAAAGGGTAAGGAACAAAGGAAAAACTATAAGGAGATGAACAGCATTGACTTTGCCAAGATGCGACAGAACGATTGGTACGAAAATGTGCCAAGAGATACCGAGATTGTAGATCCCAAGTTTTGGTGCATGGAGCAGCTTTGTATTTACAGGGACATCTATCTCACTTACAAGCATCCTATCCGCCCAATGCTTCCCATCAAGCTGCAGGCTCTCAAGGACAAGAACAGTTATGCTCAAGCTGCACATGTGGTTGAACAGTTTGGACTAGTTCCTCTTATGGAGAAACAGTGCGATTTCAGTGTGCATCTAGTGCTGCAGTTCTTCTCTACTCTTGTGATAGAGACTGACATTGTCAAGACCATCAAGTGGATGACAGGGAAAACTCAGTGTGAGTCCAACTTCAGGAAATTTGCCACTGTCCTTGGGTATTCTTTCCGTGGCCTTCCCCCTCTTGGCCATCGTATGCACTCAGTTGAGAAGCCCAACAAGAACAGGGCCATGAGGGACATGTATGGCCCAGGTGGAATCATTGGAAAGATTGAGGGCCTCCTCCCATTTTATGACCAGCTTGTGCGCATCTTCAGGTCCAACATTGCTCCAAGTGGAGGTAACAACGATGCTATCACCAGTCCACTTGTCAATCTGCTATGCCTTGCCCAGGAATGCATTGAGAATGAAGAACCAAACCGTGACTTCAAGGTGGATGCCATGGATTACATTTTCCATGAGATGTATGATGCCATGGTAGGTGGGTACACCATTCCTTATGCCCCCTACATTATGTTGCTCATCAAGGATACAATGCGGAACCAAAATTTTAATCATGGGGTCTTGGAATCTCACCACTACAAGAAAGTCTATAACAAGAAGGTTAAACCTGCTGCTGCTCCTACCCGTGACAGTGATTCTTTCATGAGAGATGCACGCTCTAGTGGTGCCACCCATCAGGCAACTGCCCCTTCCTTTGCACCTCAAATTAAGAAGCTAAACTGGTTCCAGAAGCATATTCTGTGCATGAATGTTGATATTCGCCATGGCCAGTATGATGCCTATTGTGAGAGGAAGCGTATCATCTCCAGGCTTCCTAGCTTACCAGGTGACCCGCCCGTGGCAGACCCTCTATCTTATGAAAGCTGGAATGCCGGCGCTCAGACTCCGTGGGTTCAAATGGAGAAACATCTTCTTGAGTCAGCTCCTACAGCTCCTTCCCGTCCTGCTTACACTCGTGCTACTGCACGTGACGAGGAAGAAGAAGAATCTGAGGCTGAATATGAAGATAATGAGGATGGTAATGGTGAAGAGTCCTACGAGTCCGAGGCTTCTGAGGATTCCGAGGAGTGATCTACTTAGGACGTAGCATCGCTTTTTTCCCTTTTTGGCGTTTCGATGCCAAAGGGGGAGAAGTAGTTCTATATAGGTTCTCCGTGGGATTTGAATGGGTTTGGGCACAAGCATTTTTGTTTATCATTTCTATTCGGCTTGTGTCCATTTATCTTACTTGTCGAACTTATTTGCGTACTTTGCTATTTGTGTGGAACAATTTGTTAAGTTGTGTGAGACATATGGATTTCTTATTATCTATGGTTGAGACATGTATTATTGTCACTAGTACAGAACGACACATCGGAAACGGGCCAAAAACCCCTTCGGCAACGGAAAAAGGGTCCGTGTCCCCGACCCTGTCACTGATGTGAAGGCTCTCATCGGCAACGGACAAGAAAAACAGTCACCGATGAGGCTTGATTTTGGCTACAGTTGCCATCCAGTCTCCGTTGCCGATGTATCTGGACATCAGAAACGGAGATTCTCTTTTACTCGTTTGCATTGAGGTTTTTTCATAAGCCTACAGCAGCAATACAGTTGCCAATTGACATTCAAAATATCACAGCAGAAGCACAAAGTTGTTAGCAAAACCGTTCATAACTTATATAACAATTGTCACCATTACATAGCATCAAAAGATGAGTTACACATGCTTCGCTAATCCTATCATTCTCATGCCTCCCTAAACAGCAGCTAAGGCTTGCTCCCTAAACACACATCCACAAAATAGCCGGAGAAACTGAAAAAACAGAAACTACACCAAGCCAAATTGCCAAATTTTTCGTACTGAGGCTTGCTCCATCTTGGACGGTGTCGCCGAAATATAATCCCACTTTATAAGTAGCACATTTAAAGTTTGTTCGGATCAGCTTTGTGCTTCTGGATAAAAATACATGGATTGATAGTTAGAGAAGAGCCAAAATATGATGCTACATGACATAGATATAATTTAATGTGAAAACAGTTCACACCTTTAAGCGCCTATATCCGTGTGCTTGCAGTCCGATCAAACGCTTTGGAGGCATAACTTGAAGGTGATGTTTCCTTCAAGAGCCTCACCATTTTTTATACAGTGTCGCCGAAATACTATTACTTCATACACTAGCTACACAAAACAATAACGAGGATTAGCACATTGACAAAAAGTTGTGACTGGATCTATTCATCATCGGTAGTACTACAAAGAGTTGAAATTAATTCACCCTACTAGACTTTAAAATAGTGCAAGATACTAGACAAGTTTTCTATATACTAGACAAGTTTTCTATGCTAGACTAGAAAACTAGACAGAAACAATAAAGTGCAAGATACTAGATGAGTTTTCTATATACTAGACAAGTTCTATATACTAGACAAGTTCTATATAAAACCAATTGATGAACTAGTTCATGAGCTGAGCGATTTAGACCTCACATTTTCTTCTCCGTGGACGGCGCCTCGAGATCGGCCACCTCCTCCTCCGTGGACGGCACCTCCAGATGGGCCCCTCCTCCACCGTGGACGGCGCCTCCAGATCGGCCACCTCCTCCACCGTGGACGCCACCTCCTCCACCGGGGACGTCGCCTCCAGATCGGCCACCTCCTCCTCCGTCGACGGCGCCTCCAGATCGGCCACCTCCTCCACCGTGGACGGCGCCTCCAGATCGGCCACCTCCTCCACCGTGGACACCACCTCCTCCACCGGGGACGTCACCTCCAGATCGGCCACCTCCTCCACCGTGGACGCCACCTCCTCCACCGGGGACGTCGCCTCCAGATCGGCCACCTCCTCCTCCGTCGACGGCGGCCTCCAGATCGGCCTCCGTTGACGGCGGATCCGCCACAACTGCTGCATCACCACCCGATGAATGATCTGATCCAGCTCCGCGTGGCCCAGAGGGCGCGGGGCATCACCGGAGGTGATGAGCCTGACGCGCTCCCGCACCTGCCGCATCACAGCCGCCTCCAGATCTGCCCTATCACGAACAGATGCAGCTAAATCGGTGCGGCCGCTAGAGCCGCGGCTGCGATGGCGAGATCTAGAAGCGCCGGCAGAGGAAGCCATGAGAGAGTGAGGAGAGTAAAAAGCTACAATGTGCGGCGGCTAGGGTTGAAAGATGGACAGTGAAGGATTGAGAATGAGACTGATGGGGCTTGCTTCGCCAGTACATTTATAGGCACCCAATTGGCAACGGACATTTTATATAACCGTTTCCATTGGATACAAGTTCACAACTACTATGTGCTACTGATTTCCGTAGCTGCAGACGAACATAATACATTCTAGTGATTTTCAAAGTGCATACGAACCTAATACATTGTACTGATTTGCATAGCTGCATACGAACCTAATACATTCTACTGATTTTCATTGCTGCATACAAGTTCACACCTAACAGCAGCACTCAAACACACAAAATCATTCTAGCAATGCTCACAAGAACATTTAACTGAGCTATTTCTGTTCCTTTATGCCGCTCCTTGCGCACAGCAACAACATGGTCAGATTTAGTCGAAGTGTTTGTTGGGCTCCATGCCAAACCAGCTAGAGCTGCTGCAATATGCGGCTTCATCTCCATGTTCGCCTTCTTGACTATCAAGGCTACATTTTCCAGCTCTGCAGCTTCCACTTCGACGCCATTAACAAGCAGCATCTCAACATAATCTTCAATCCAAAAAAAATAATCACAGCTCCCAGAATACTCTTCGCCCCTCCCCTGCCAAATGGTAAATCGAATCCACAGGCAAATCAGCATCACACATAGAATAGAATCAATCAAAACTGGTCGAAGCGTCGAACTAACCCTGTGATTTGGACACTTGAAGTAGATCCGGCCTGGGTTCAGATCTGAACGTGACACTCGACGAATCGCGTTCCGACAGCGGCAGCAAACGCACTTCACAAGCGGCAGATCTGACCCGGCCCCGGCGGCGCAGGAGGAGGACGCATTCGATCTCCCCGACGAGCTCATGCTCTTGGCCATGGAGGACACGAGTGCGGAGTAAAAACAAGCAGGAGCGAAGGAACAAGGGCGAATCGACAGTCTTTTATAATATCCAAGATAGTGCTAAAAAAGGAATTTTATATAAGCAACCTCGCCAACGGTTGTATACAAATGTCCGATGCCATTGAATAACATATCGCAAACGGAGTCGAAAGAAACTCCGTTACCAATATATCGGCAACGGTTAATAATTCGCGACCGTTGCCTATGAAGGCGGGACGCGGGCCAGCTTGCCTGGCGGGGCGGGTTTTCTCACGCGGAAAGCGTGATTCTCCGTCGCCTAACTCGTGCCGTTTCCATAGAGGGGTATCGGATGTGTCGTTCTGTACTAGTGTGTGCAATGGTTTATCTCTACATTCTTATACACAAGGTATGATTTCACTTACAATATCTCAACCTGATATGTCTCTTGTGTTTTCTTATATATCTTGTTTCCATTTTATTTGGAGTTGCTCTAAACCTATATGTTGTGCATTTGTATTCCAGTGCAATTTTAATTATATGCACACATTTAGGGGGAGCTTCTCAGTTCTTTCTCTTGGAAACTTGATGATATATTGTTGTGCCATATCTGCAAATCCTAGTGTTGTCATCTAACTCCAAAAAGGGGGATATTGAAAGAACATTTCTTAATCCCTTGTGTTTTGTGTGTTAGGCAACAACACTAGTGACCATTTGATATGATGTTAAGTGATGCAGGTTTTAGCTGATTAAAACATCATTGCATCGAAACCAAATAGAAAGAAGAAAAGAGCTAGTTCAATTTGCTCAATAAAAGGAATCGAATATTCCAGTCCTAGACCCGGAATATCCGGTCCCCAGGGTTGCTCGAGAAAAACGGCTAAGGACTTTTTAGCAACCCAGTTTTGAAGCTCCTGATGGTCACCGGATATTTGGAAGCTACCGGAATATCCGGTCCAGAAGAAGAATGGTGGAAATTCTGCTAATGACCAGAACGCGCAGCTCTTGATGTGCACCAGATATTTGGTACCGGAGATTTCCAGAGGTACCGGAATATCCGGCGGACCGGAATATCCGGTCATGACTTGACCCGGAATATCCAGCCCCCTGTTTTGTCAACGGCTCTATTTCCAGTAGGGGTATAAATACCCCCACCTTCTTCTACCTCAAGTTAGCTCGACCAGACCAAGATTAACCACCATTGTTGCAAGCTCAAAACTCATAGATCTCCCAATCCCTCCAACCAAACTCGTTGATCTTTGGAGGATTGAAGGAGAAGGCCGAGATCTACATCTTCACCAAGGCGATTTACATTTCCCCCTCATTCACTTGAGGGATTCGAGCCTAGTATTTCCATTGGGAAAACCTAGGCATCTTGTTAATCTTACCTCTTGTCTATTGTGACAGATTGTAGCTGTTCGGGAGCCCCCAATTCAGTTGTGGGTGTGTGCCCGGATTGTTGTTGTAAAGGCTCCGGATTCCACCTCGAAGGATTCCGATAGTTGAAGGTGAACCAATCCTTTGTGGTGCGGTTCATCGGAGAATAGGGTGAGCCTGTTGTGGCGTTGAGATAGCCTGTGGTGGCGAAGCTCACACCCCTCCAACGAGACGTACTCCCCTAAAAAGGAGGAACTCGGGATTACATCCTTGTCTCCGCGTGCTTCACTTTCGGTTACCTCTTTACCTTGCCTTTACTTGTATCTCGTAGCCTACTTAGAGCTAACTTGTCATATAGGTAATGTCGGGGGAGTATCCCCGGGTAGGGTCAAGGCTTGGCATAAGGTGGTGTTCCAAGTTGTGCCGAGGTACGGAAAGGGCCGGCCTGTTTGGGCCTGGGAAGGTCCGAGCTTCATCTTGACCTGGAGAATACAGGCCGACCTATTTTGGCCCAGAGGGGTCCGAGGTATACTAGTGGCCAGGGCCGAGGTTCACAGTCCGAGCTATGTTCTGCCGACCTAACTACCTCAGTGCGGTGGTTTGCGTTGTGGGTGCAGGAGAAGCTGTGGGAAGGAAGTAAGATCCGAGCTAGTAAAAGATATTAAGCGCAAGACCCGAGGTACGGAGCCCGTCACATCCGTGTCGAGCTAACCGAGGTGGTGGGCTGTAGGTCGGGCCGGAGTCAATGCTCCTGTCACTTCCAGCCGGGTACTAGAGCGCCTGACACGGGAGCGTCTGTCAAGGAGCATGGCAGAGGCGTGCTCCGGGTTCGGCGGGCCTGCACGTCTCCGACCGCTGACCACGCGAGGTCTGGGTAAAGGCTACGAGGTAGCTCTGCCAGGCCACGTCCTGTCTCGGTCAGAGGGGACATGCTAGCTCTGCCGTAGGCTACAGGAGATGGGCAAGCCACGTCTTGTCCCCGACCGAGGTACGGTGGTACGGTGGTGACCGTTGCAGAGGCATGGCAACAGTGTTCTGCGAGGGGCACAATGGTAACCCGGCTGGCCTATATAGTGGGCTTCACCCCCTCCTGCTGAGAGGACGGATTGAGGATCGAAGATAAAGAGAGAAAGATAGAGAGGAAGCTCGGAATACCTCGGAGAGACCTCGGTTCAGGCTCGGAGTGCCTTTTCCTCTCTTTGTAGCATCATCTTCCACCACGAGTTCTCACCATTGTATCATCATACAGCTCGAGGAGCAGCTTGTACTTGTCACTTTGAGCTATACACTGACTAGGATAGTGCTGCAGTAGGGGTGTTACCTCCGCAAGAGGGCCCCGAAGCAGGGTACATCGTGGTGTGTTTTGTGTTCTTGCTTTCTTGGTTCTTTGTTCGTGTTCTTGCGTGTTCTTGCGTGTGCACTTCTTGAGTGCATAAACCCTCCCCGGATTCCCCCAACGACCATTCGGCCCCATCTTAGCCATACCTATGGCATCTGCCGTGATCCCACCACGACAGTTGGCGCCCACCGTGGGGCAGATTGAGGCGTTGGAGGGAGTTTTCATCCGGACGGGCTCAGGCGAGCGTGTTCTTTCCGGGCTTGTCGCCAAGATCGGAGAGTTCACCTTCATCAGCGACAACGCGGGGTGTTTCGCCGGCAAGCCCTTCCCCGAGCACGGCTTCACCATGATGCTCGGCAGCTTCGTCACGTACGTTGCTGTCGAGGTTGTTCGCGGGTACCCGGAGCAGGTGCTCGTGGACGACGAAACTCCTCTCCTCGCGGCTTTAGGTCGGCGCATCACTCGCCCCGAGAGCTGCGTAGAGGTGATGGTGACAGGTCCGGTTGACGCCGCTGGCAAAGTAGATGCCAGCCAGTCCAAGGCAGCCGAGGTTGCTAAGGTGAGATCTGCAAAGCCCAGGCTAGAGAAGGACTTGCCTGGCACCCCAGAGCTGCGGGGCCGAGGTGCGACCCTGGTAGAGATAGTGGATACGCTGGCAGACCCAGTAAATCCAGGGTGGACATAGTGGTGACTGTGGCCGACCTAGAGGCAAAGCGTGTCCTGCTGCAGAAGGAGGCTGTAGCAATGATAACAGCTAGAGATGAGTTCAATAGAGATCTGCGCGAGTACAATGCAGCGAATGGCTTCACCCCGGTAGCGGTTGATACACATAGGGGAGCCGAGGTGCGGCAGAGAGGCAAGGGGCTCAATGATGAGCTAAACAGGGAGGCTCGACCTACCACCTCGGCTAGGAGTGGAGTCGCGTGTCAACTGGAAGGCCGGTGTATAGTTCCCCTGCTAAGAACCTCAGAGCTGCCGAGGCAGGCAGGGCCGAGCTATCCGGATTATCTGGAGATGCATGGCGTGCGCAGCAGAAGCGAGTTAATGAGTTAGTATATGTGGCTAACCAGCAGAATGAGGCTCTCCGCAGAGCAAATGCCGGGGCTGGTGATTCAGAGATGGTTTATTCAGCTAGGCCAGTCAGTCAGGTGTCCAAGGGGCAAGCCTCGTCTCCACTCGTCGGAGGAGCCGATCGAGCCCGGAGTGTCACCTCGGGTCAGAACCAGCAGCTGCAGATGTATGATCCAGTCCTAGCAGCAAAGCAGAAGGCGGGCCAGGGCAATGCTAGCCGAGCTAAGGGAAACCCCGGCCCAGGCAATGCGAGCCGGGCTAAGGGTAACTCCGGTCAGGGAAATCAGAACGGCGGTCAAGCGGCATCGGCTGGCCGAGGTAAACCACCTCCGCCCCCGAGGTATCAGCAACAACCTCGGCAGCAGGGGCAGTATCAGCGAGAGCCGGAGTATGTTCAGCAACCTCAGAACGTCGGTCAAGGCGATGACCGATATGATGATGGAGACTCGGCCATGGCACGAGCTGGATACCACAGAGTGGATGGGGCGTTGGGACCTCGGATAGGAGGTCGGATGTTAGCTCCAGGCGATGTCCGTAACAAGCTGGATAGACTCTACTTGTCTGAGCAACTGGAGGAGGAAGGCCCTCCTGGTCCGGCATGTTTTGGACCTCGGATCATGAAGGAGCCACCACCACCAGTATCTCAGTTCCAGTTAGGTCGGAACACCAAGCCATACAATGGGAGCACCAAGCCACAAGATTGGCTGACAGATTATGTATCCTCGGTGCACATTGCGGGGGGCAATCGCCGATGGGCGGTCCGGTATCTCCCGCACATGTTGGAAGGTCCAGCTCGGATCTGGCTGAATAATTTGCCGGAGTATAGTATCAACTCCTGGATAGACTTGGAGCTGGCGTTTAACAGCAACTTTGCTAGTACATACAAGAGGCCAAACCGACCTCAGCTCCTGGCGGCATGTAAGCAAGATGATCATGAAACTGACCGAGAATTCTTAACTCGGTGGAGCAATGTTCGGAATTCCTGTGAAGGAGTGGTAGAGGCCCAGGCCATTTCCTGGTTTGCAGATGGCTGTCGACATGGCAGCATGCTGTGGCAGAGGCTCCAGAGAGATATGCCGAGATCCCTAGCAGAAACATCCGGGTTGCAGATTCTTATGCCCTGGGTGATCCGATGCAGCCAGCAGCAGAGGCAGGAGCACGTAACAGAAGGAGGGAGCCAATAAACAACCGGCTCGGACCAAGGTGTAATGACCGTCAGGAGTTCGGACAGAAGAGGAGGGAGCCGGACTATCCATACCCTCCAACCAAGTTGCAGCGGTGAACCCGGATCAGCCCGGAGCTGGAGGTGTCCAGAGGCCAAAAATCAATGGTCCGGCATTTAGTCCGAACCAGGAGCCACCCATGACCTATGAATCAATGATAGATGGTCCGTGCTGTTACCATACGACTGACCCGCGCAAGCCAGCCAACCATTCAACCCGGCAGTGCAGCTGGAACCGCAGAATCAGAGAAGAGGGGGCAAGGGCCGGAGGAATCAGAACAGGACCACCACCTCAGAGATTTCAGCCGAGGTCCCACCCTAATCTGTCCGGAGCAAATGTTACCCCGGTAACCACTGCACCTCTTCCGAGGCCTGCAGCAGCAAGACCCGTGAATGTGGTGAATGTCCGAGGTAATAACAACAACAATGGTGCCGGACCAAGTCAGCAGTATGAATACCCCGGAAATGACTATAGAGAGGTTCATGCGAGCTATGTGGTCTTTGTGACCGAGCCAACTGACAAGAAGAGCGTGCAGAGGCGTGCCATGGAGGTGAATGCAGTAATGCCGGTGGTGCCGACCTATATGAACTGGTCTGAGCAGGAGATCACTTGGAGCAGAAAGGACACACCTCGGATCATGCCGAGTCCTGGAAAGTATGCCCTGGTGGTAGATCCAACGTTGTGTGGGCCTACCAACAATGTGAGGTTCACCCGAGTTCTGGTGGACAATGGCAGTGCCATCAACATCATGTACCGAGACACAATGGTGAAATTGGGCATCTCGCCTAATCAGTTGATGCCAAGCAGTTGTACTTTTCATGGGATTGTGCCCGGCGTTTCCTGTGCACCCATGGGCAAGATATGGGTGGATGTAGCATTTGGAACCAAGGAAAATTGCCGAGTTGAGAGTATCGAGTTCGAGGTGGTGGACTTGGAGAGTGCATACCATGCACTGCTTGGAAGGCCGGCTTTGGCCAAGTTCATGATTTCCACCCATGTTGCATACCTGAAGATGAAAATGCCAGGGCCTAATGGGATCATATCCATCTCGGGTGACTACAAGCGAGCAATTCAGTGTGCCTCGGCGGGATCTAACCTAGCCGAGTCTTTGGTGATCGCAGCCGAGAAGAAGAAGCTGCATCAAGTGGTGGCAATGGCGCAGTCAACACAGCTCGGCCTGTCCGGACTGATGAGCCCGGACTCAACTGCGGCGTTCGAGGTACCCAAGGAGACCAAGAAGATCCCCATTGACCCGGAGCACCCAGAGCATGTGGCCATCATTGGGACCGGGCTAGGCGAGAAATAGGAAGGCGAGCTCTGTCACTTCCTCCGTGAGAATCGGGATATCTTTGCATGGTCGGCTAAGGACCTGCCAGGTGTTCCGAGGGAGTTGGCAGAGCACTCTTTATTTGTTAGGCCAGAGGTGAAACCGGTGAGGCAACCGACCCGTCGTCTCTCAGACGACCGGAGACAAGTGGTGCTGGACGAGCTGGCTAAGTTGCTTGCAGCCGGGTTCATAATGGAGGTACTGCATCCGGACTGGATATCCAATCCGGTCCTGGTGGAAAAGAAGAAAGACGAGCCAGCCGTGGTCAAGGTGTGGCGCATGTGCATTGACTTTACTAACCTCAACAAGGCGTGCCCAAAAGATCCATTTCCATTACCTCGGATTGATCAGGTGATCGATTCCACTGCTGGTTGTGAACTGTTATCTTTCATCGATGCGTACTCTGGTTTTCACCAGATACCACTGAACCCAAAGGATCAAATAAAGACCGCTTTTATTACCCCGTATGGGGCGTATTGCTATCGTGTCATGTGTTTTGGTCTGAGAAATGCCGGGGCAACTTATCAGAGGTGTATGCAGAAATGCCTGCACTCTCAGATGGGCAAAAATGTGCAAGTGTATGTCGACGATATTGTCATCAAAACTAAGGAGAAACATACTCTCCTCGAGGATCTCGAGGAGACATTTGTGAATTTGAGAAAGTATCGGTTGAAGCTTAACCCGGACAAGTGCACCTTTGGTGTCCCGGCTGGAAGTTGCTCGGATTCCTGGTGTCTAGCCGAGGTATCGAGGTTAACCCGGCCAAAATCCGAGCTATTGAGAGCATGAAGTTACCGAAGTGTTTGAAAGATGTGCAGAAGTTCACAGGGTGCCTAGCCTCGTTGAGCCGATTTGTAGCTCGGCTAGGAGAAAAAGCCTTACCTTTGTACCAGCTCATGAAGAAAAGTACCGGGTTTACATGGACCCCGCAGGCCGACGTGGCGTTTGGCGAGCTGAAAAAGATGTTGTCCACTGCCCCGGTGTTAGCGTCACCATTGCACAATGAGCCGATGTTACTTTACATTGCGGCCACAAACCGAGTTGTAAGTGTGGCAGTGGTGGTGGAGCGCGAAGAAGGTGGCAGGTCGGTGCAGAGACCGGTGTATTACTTGAGCGAGGTGATCTCTACCTCGAAGCAGAACTATCCTCACTACCAGAAGATGACGTACGGTGTTTACCTGGCGGTCAAGAAGTTGAAGCATTATTTCCAGGAGCATCCCATGACGGTGGTGTGCGAAGCTCCAATCTCGGAGATCATCGGGTGCAAAGATGCAACTGGCCGAGTTGCCAAATGGGCGATTGAGGTGTCTCCATATGCACCACATTACGAGAGAAGAGACGCAATTAAATCCCAGGCGTTGCCGGACTTCTTTTGTGATTGGGCCGAGATGCAGTATGAGCCACCCAGGCCGGACTATAATTATTGGAAAATGCATTTTGATGGGTCCAAAACAAAGATCGGGCTGGGGGCTGGTATAGTCCTCACCTCGCCAAAGCAAGATCAGCTGAAGTACGTGCTGCAGATTCATTTCTCAGCATCAAACAATGTGGCGGAGTATGAGGCCTTAATCCATGGCCTCAAGGTGGCAAAGGAGATCGGTATCCGGCGTGTAGAGTGCTTCGGCGATTCCGACCTGGTGGTGCAACAATCTTCTGGAACTTGGGATGCTCTGGATGCCAACATGGCGTTATATCGGTTCCATGTGCAAAAGATATCCGGGTTCTTTGAAGGGTGTGAGTACAGGCATATACCTCGGGCAGAAAATGATGCTGCCGACGTGTTGTCAAAGCTCGGTTCATCAAAGAGGCAGTACCACCAGGGGTAGCCCTGAATCACTTGAGAACTCCTTCAATCAAACCTTCTCCTGAATCCGAATCTATTTTCATCCCGGCGGAGCAAGAGCCCGGACCTGTTCCAATGGAGGTAGACGTCGGATGCGTTTGGTCGGACCCGGGGACTGCGTGGCAGAGCTCGGGGACTGCTCATCCAGACTCGGGGACTGGTCGCAGGATGGTGGAGGAAATAATGGAGGAGATTATGGTGGCCGAGCCAATGGAGGTGGATGAGGAACTTTTTCCTTTGCACCCGGTGCCGGAGTGGGCGGAGCAAATTATGAAGTTCATAACGGAGGGAAGCACGCCAAGTGACACAACCGAGGCTAGGAGGATTCAAAGGAGGGCCAAGGCGTACACCATCATCAACAAGGAGCTCTATAAAAGAAGCGTAACCGAGGTGTTGCAACGGTGTGTTGAGCCAGCTGAAGGCAAGGAGATGCTTTTGGAGATCCACCAAGGAGAGTGTGGTCATCATTGCAGCACAAGAGCTCTGGTGGCCAAGGTGTTTAGGCATGGGTTCTATTGGCCCACTGCTCTTGCTGATGCAGAGGCCATAGTCCGGAGATGTGAAGGATGCCAAAGATTTGCCAAGCAAACGCATATGCCGGCTTCGGCGCTCAAAACAATTCCTATCACTTGGCCGTTTGCGGTATGGTGTTTGGATATGGTGGGAGAGTTCAAACCAGCCCGAGGTAACATGACACACATATTGGTGATGGTGGACAAATTCACCAAGTGGATCGAGGTGAAACCAATCCGGAAGTTGGATGGTCATTCAGCAGTGACTTTCTTGAAGGAGATTATTCTGCGATATGGCTACCCCCATAGCATTATCTCGGACAACGGCACTAACTTTGCTGTTGGAGAGTTCGCTCGGTTTTGCATGAACAAGGGAATCCGGCTGGACATAGCCTCGGTGGCACACCCGGAGTCTAATGGACAGGTGGAAAGATCAAATGCTCTAGTGTTGGCCGGCATCAAGGCTCGGCTCATTGAACCACTGCTGAAAACGCCGGGGTGTTGGATAGATGAGATACCAGCAGTACTGTGGGGTCTAAGGACCACGCCAAATCGATCGACTGGCTATACGCCATTTTTTATGGTCTATGGGGCAGAAGCTATGCTACCCACTGACATCGAGTATGATGCGCCCAGAGTGGCAATGTACACTGAAGCCGAGGCAAAAGAGGCTCGGGAGGATGCAGTAGATCTGCTTGAGGAAGCGAGAGAATTGGCCTCATCTCGGTCAGCAATTTACCAGCAAGGTCTCCGACGTTATCATAGCCGGAGTATCAACCCTCGTGTGTTTCACGAGGGAGATTTGGTGCTGAGGTTGGTGCAGCGCAAGAAAGGCCGGCACAAGTTGTCACCTCCATGGGAGGGACCGTTCGTTGTGAGCCGAGCTCTGCTCAATGATTCCTACTATCTTATAGATGCGCAGGAACCAAGGGAAGATGGGCTGGACAACCCCGAGTCAGAGGTCAGGCGACCATGGAACGTAGCTCTACTCCGACCTTTCTACTCATGAAAGGCGCAATGTATGTACCTCGGTTAATCCTTAATAAAAATGTCGGCACTCCGAGGTAAAAGCTCGGGGACTGCCTCGCTCTTGTGCTTATGTTTTATCTCTGTTTGTCAGTTTTGTTCATATGCCGAACTATTTTGAACCTCGTCTCAAACTTCAAGTAATGTGTGCTATGAAACTAATCTTGTGACTCGACTGGCATCTGCCTAAAAGGTAGTCAAGAGCAAAGAGGAAAAAACGTGGGAGACATGAAAATGAACTCGGGGACTCGGTCCAAAATTATAGTTCGGCATGTGTCGTTTACTAACCCCTGTCTTTACCTTTCGTTTATGTCGGATGACTTTGAAACATACCTCGGAATTTACCAAGTACTGTATGCTATGAACAACAATCTTGTGACTCGACTGGCATCTGCCTAAAAGGTAGTCAAGAGCAAAGAATGCCAAACATAGTAAACACGAAAGTAAACTCGAGCAATCATTCAAAAGGATTCGACGTAAAGCTTAGAAAAGCATGGTTCGGATAAGCATGATAGTAACAGAGGTAGCAAAAGGAACTACTTAAGTTTGATTACATCTGCGTCCCGGCATACCGGGGATTTAATGAAGTTTTTTGGCCAAGCATGATAGTAACAGAGTTCAGGTCGAGGCATCAGGAATTACGTCGGCAGCAGCCGAGGTAGCCTGGGAGGTGCTGGCAACGTCGGCAGTAACCTCGGCACCAGCTTGTGGAGAAGCCTCGGTTTCTGCTTCGCGGGTGTCACCATCGTCACCTTGCTCGGCTTCGACGTCGGATTCTGTTTCGTATTCATCCTCTTCTGGCTCGTCATCTTCGGCGTCGGAGTAGGTGTCTCCCTCGCTCAAGTTCTTGGTGTTGGCATATCCAGCGAAGAAGGAAGCCATCTTTTCGCGCCGCTGGATGAGAATTGGGTCCGTGGACCAGGGCGAATTTCGGCGAAGAGTGTCCATCTTTTCGAGGTCGAGCTTCTCGCACCAAGTCATGATGAATTTGAGAGCGGCATCAGCTCCAGCGCGAGCCGAGGATGAGCGCCACTCTCGAAGTCTTTGTTCGGCTTCACGAAGCTTGGCGGCGAGCTCAGGCGTAGTATTGGGAGCATCGGCAAGAGGCCACAAGGCTCGGAAAGCAGACACACCTGCATCAAGGAGTTCGGACCCAATGGTTTTCAAGGGATGGATCCGAGCTTTGATGGCCACGATGTGGTCCTCAATGGTCCAGGCGGGGTTCGTCTCGCTACGCCTCTTCCTGTGCTGATCAGTGATATTGCGAGCCGAAACTTGGGTGTAGGTGAAGTGCTCTGCAGAAGATAGCCTGTTAATAATGAAAGAAACAGTTCGGCAAAGAGCCAGTACTGTTGAGGACAAAGCAAGGATAAGGGGGGCAAGAAGCTTACCGTCCATTTCTTTGTTGATACGTTCCAGCGTCGGGAGGAGCTGGTTAACCGAAGCTTGAAGGGCTTCATAAGCCTCGGTGGCCGAGGTGGCGCGGGCCTCGGCTAACTGGAGCGCATTCTCATGTTCCTTGGCGGCATCCTCCCGAAGTTTCTTCTCTGTTTCAACAACACTGGCCTTTTCCGCCTGCAGCTGCTCTGTTTCCGACGTCCGCAGCTCGGTGATGCGCTTCAGTTCCTTTACCAGACGAGCTACTTCGGCTTTCTCTAGTTGGAGCTTTTCGTCCAAAGAGTTCTTTTCTGCAAGGACGGCCTTGTGCTCGTCGTGGAGTTTCTTGTGGTCAAACAGGAGGGTATGGAAGATGTCCGTGCGGACGTTCATAGTATTCTGCAAGGAAGAAAAACATAGCTCGGTTAGAAAGGCTATACCTCGACAAGAGTCTCGGGGACTCGGAGTCAAATCATTGGAAAAATGTTGCCGGGGTATGCCTCGACAGGAGTCTCGGGGACTCGTACCCGAGGTGCATGATAAAGTAAGGTAAAATGGTTTGAGATTCAAGCCAAACAATTTTAACTCCGGCGGAGCGTCAATAGTTTACCTCGAATCTCGGGGACTGGGAATGGTGGATATTAGATGAGATACTGCATGAAAGTAAAGAGAATAGGACTTACGTCGATGTTTTGAGCAGCACGCAGGGCAGCGACTTGTAGGTCGTGACGCTTCGGCCGCAGGCGCTGTTTCCCGCAGGGTGCTCACCTACCGGAGCAGCTAGGGAGGCCGAGGAGACCTCGTCTGCAGAATTCCAGTCTGCGTTGTAGTGTTCCAAGGAGCCGAGGCTCTGGTCACTGTCAGTGCGCAGAGGAGGATATCCCCACGGTCCGCCCTGCTCGATGCCCCTAACCGAGGCCTCCAAGGCTTGAGCAGCCTCGGAGCTTGAAGCAGGCCGGTTATCCAGTATAAGAGATGTCCTCCGAGCATATTCGTCGGCCGGAGGAGCAGTCTCATCAACGGGTGCGGCAAATGGAGGAATTCGGCGTGACACCGGGGAGGAGACCTCGGTGCATCCTTGAAGGAGAAGAGATAGTCAGGGTGCCAGACCCAGATGTTGGTTTGGGGGTGACCTTAGACTTCACCGTCTCTTTCTCTTTCTCCTTGCCTTTCTCCAACGGCAAGGTAGTCTGGCGAACTGGTTTTTGGGGCTGTTGCTTGGGCTGTTGCTTCTGCTGCTTGCTTCTGCTGTTGCTGCTGTTGGTTGCGGGCAGTCTGGCTGCGGGGGGAGAGTCGAGGCTCCGGCAAGGCGGTAGCCGGAGTTCTGGCGCGATTGGTCCCCGCATCCGTTTGAGGACGCGGAGAAGTCTGGCCTCGGGTGGGGGCAGATTTCTCCAAGGCCGGGCCAGACCTCGGTGGAGGAGATACGGGGCGAGAGTTCGTCGGGGTGGTCGTGGCTTCAGAGGCACCAACGGGTGCAGTCATGGAGGATACCTCCTGATCCACTTCTATGGGGTCACTGCAACGAAGGAAAGATGGTCAAGTGTTAGTACCGAGGTGATAAGTTTAAGCAACAAACTTGTTGGCTATAGAAGCAAAGCATTACCCATCCGAAGTAGGAAACTTCTTGCCCCCTCGGGCATGAGGAGGATTTCCGGACTTCTTCAGCCGACGTCTCTTGACCGGAGCCGCAGTGGGTCCGGAGGCTCCAGTGGCGGATGGTTCGGCGGCCGAAGTTGCGGCACCAGCGCGTTTCCGGCTGGTTGCTGGAGTAAAGTTCGGAAGGTGAGGAAGGCAGGAGATAGGTACCGCGTTTATTGGTTCCATGACGAGAAATCCCTCCTCGTCATCCGAAATCTCTTGAACTGAAGCTTGTGCTTGAGGCTTACCCGCGGTGGTGACGCGGGCCGAGGCAATGGGCATGTAATCCTCGTTGTCAGGGTCCTCGTTGGATGGTGGGTCCTCGACAGGAAGATCCTTGCCGAAGTGGTCCGCAGGATGGACTCCATCCTCGGCGGTCTGGCGGGAGAACAGCTATATGGCAGACATATGAAAAGGAGTTAGGAAGAAATGGTCAAGATGAACGTCGGTAGCAAGACCTCGGTGGTAAAGGAGTACCGAAGAAAACGTCGGAACAGCGTACCTGTTTTGGTGGCTTGGTCCTGTAGTGGGGTTCCCTTCCCCATGTCCAAGCGTCAGAGATCTTGGACTTGGTGATAGCTCGGACTCGCCGAGCTACAGCGGCGTTGTCCAGTGCAACATGCGTATGGCGGGTTGGATCATAAAGACCGCTCATGTGGCAGATCTTGTGAGTCCTCGCCTGGAGAGGGGAGACCCTGCGCTTCACAAATGTGCAGGCCAGATCGTCAGCCGTCAGGACTTTCCCGTCGTTCGCAGGGTCCTCCGGGTCCTGCCATTTCGCAACATACCCATGGATGGACTTGATTTCGCTGGTGAGAGGGGGAGTGTAGTCCCAGTTGAGCGGTTCGGTAGGAGGGCTGAGGTTAAACACCGGCAGATTGAGGAAGTCCTCTTCGCCGGAGTTCTTCACGTAAAACCACGTCCGGAGCCACTTGCGAACGGTGTCCGGAGTAGCGATACGTGGGAAGATGGAGTTTCGGCGAGGAGCTATGATGGCTGCTCCGCAGGCGGTTAGTAGCTTGGGCAGATCCTTGTTTTTCGGATCCGGGATCACTTGCCGCTTAAGTTGGAAGTAGCGAGAAAAGAGGTCTACCGTGGCTTTGAGGCCGAGGTATCCCTCAGAGAAGGAAACGATGCAGGAGAGAGTGGTGATGGCGTTGGCGGGGAGGTGATGAACCTGGAGTCGGAATTTGTCGAGGAAGCTCCGGAAGAAATCGCTAACGGGCAGTCCGAAGCCGCGCTGGAAGTGCGCGACGAAGACCACCCGTTCCCCTTCCTTGACTTGAGGCTCGAGTTCGCCCTCTGGCAGGCGACACTCTACCCCGGCGGGAATCCGCCGAGTCGCCCTGAGCCACTGGATTTCATCCGGAGTTACATCCGAACCTTCCCAGCCGGCTCGTTCTCCGACCTCCAGTTCGAGGTCTGGAACCTCGGTTTGTTCCGAAGTCTCAGGAGGAGACATCTCGGCAGAATCAATCTGCAGAAGAGTGCACAGAAGTTTAGCAAAGAAAAAGTGAATCTGGAATCTAAGGCTATATCTGGCTAACTCAGGAGGAGTTGGACGGCTATCTAATATACATAGAGGCATATCTATGCTAGGCGAGCATCTATCCGAGGTATGAAACTCGCTACTACCCAAAAAAGTATGCAAGTAAGATCTACCGGAGGAGGTAAATAGAGTTTTATTCAAGAACATATGAAGAACCACAGCGCAAAGAGGAAGAAACCTAGGGCAATGCCTAGGGTATCAGGAAAGGGAGTACATACCGTGAAAACGAGGTGCTGAAGGGCGGCGCCGGTGACGCGGTCGCAGCGGCGACGAAGGAGCTGCTCGTCGGCGGCGGCGGGAACGTGTTTCTTCGCAACCGGAAGCGGCGGCACTGGTGGCGATGGAGGCGAGAGGGCGAGTGAAGGAGGAAGAAGATGGCGAAGTTACCCGTGGGGCCCTACTTATAGCCGCGCGCGGTAACTGCCCGCATTAACTGCGCCACTACCGCGCGGTTATCGGGAGGCGCGGGATCGTGTGCGAGTGGGCGCACGGTTACGCGGTCTGCGGCCGCACGATCGGCCACATCGTGGGCCGCAGAGTGGCAACCGCCCACCCCGGATTTCCTGCGCTGGTCAGCACAAAATCGAGGGGTCGTGGGCGGTCAAGTACTTGAGTGCGCAGGTGCGCTGTTCGGTGGGTCCGGCTGACGAGGGCGGCGTGTGGTCAGAATCTGCTTGGCAGAGGTCCGGATTCCGAAGCCCGGGCAGAGATTCTTCGCCACGTACCTCGGAAAATCTTGAGGCAAGTTGGTGCTGAGTCAGATAGCTCGGAGAGTTCAGTTCGCATATCTACCTCGGATTGGATGGTGGTGTATGGGAGGTACCTCGGCATGACTATGTTGGAGGTCGGTTTAGGAGGTGGTGTAAGGCTTGTTTTGAACCTGCTACGGCCCTCCTTCCGAGGTCGTAGGACCGCACCAGCTTCGGGGACTAATGTCGGGGGAGTATCCCCGGGTAGGGTCAAGGCTTGGCATAAGGTGGTGTTCCAAGTTGTGCCGAGGTACGGAAAGGGCCGACCTGTTTGGGCCTGGGAAGGTCCGAGCTTCATCTTGACCTGGAGAATACAGGCCGACCTATTTTGGCCCAGAGGGGTCCGAGGTATACTAGTGGCCAGGGCCGAGGTTCACAGTCCGAGCTATGTTCTGCCGACCTAACTACCTCAGTGCGGTGGTTTGCGTTGTGGGTGCAGGAGAAGCTGTGGGAAGGAAGTAAGATCCGAGCTAGTAAAAGATATTAAGCGCAAGACCCGAGGTACGGAGCCCGTCACATCCGTGCTAACCGAGGTGGTGGGCTGTAGGTCGGGCCGGAGTCAATGCTCCTGTCACTTCCAGCCGGGTACTAGAGCGCCTGACACGGGAGCGTCTGTCAAGGAGCATGGCAGAGGCGTGCTCCGGGTTCGGCGGGCCTGCACGTCTCCGACCGCTGACCACGCGAGGTCTGGGTAAAGGCTACGAGGTAGCTCTGCCAGGCCACGTCCTGTCTCGGTCAGAGGGGACATGCTAGCTCTGCCGTAGGCTACAGGAGATGGGCAAGCCACGTCTTGTCCCCGACCGAGGTACGGTGGTACGGTGGTGACCGTTGCAGAGGCATGGCAACAGTGTTCTGCGAGGGGCACAATGGTAACCCGGCTGGCCTATATAGTGGGCTTCACCCCCTCCTGCTGAGGGGACGGACGGATTGAGGATCGAAGATAAAGAGAGAAAGATAGAGAGGAAGCTCGGAATACCTCGGAGAGACCTCGGTTCAGGCTCGGACTGCCTTTTCCTCTCTTTGTAGCATCATCTTCCACCACGAGTTCTCACCATTGTATCATCATACAGCTCGAGGAGCAGCTTGTACTTGTCACTTTGAGCTATACACTGACTAGGATAGTGCTGCAGTAGGGGTGTTACCTCCGCAAGAGGGCCCCGAAGCAGGGTACATCGTGGTGTGTTTTGTGTTCTTGCTTTCTTGGTTCTTTGTTCGTGTTCTTGCGTGTTCTTGCGTGTGCACTTCTTGAGTGCATAAACCCTCCCCGGATTCCCCCAACGACCATTCGGCCCCATCTTAGCCATACCTATGGCATCTGCCGTGATCCCACCACGACAGGTAAATTCACCGTAGTTCCATATCTAGAGAATTTACCTTTGTGTCAAGCTTAAACTGAAAAGGAACTAAAAATTGGGTAGCACCTATTCACCCCCCCCCCCCCCATCTAGGTGTCATACGATCCTTTCACATGTCAGCAAGTGCCAAGTTCTTGAATTTAAACTTCACTGTTCATCATTAGAGTTAGGAAGTTACAGTTCATCTTCAGATTCACCCGGCTGCACTTCCTCGGCTACTTTCTTTCCCTTCCTATCTTAAATTCTTTGTTGCATCTCTCATAAAGGTCATCATCTCCTTTAGTCAAATCATAGTCATTGTCAACTATTTCCTCCTCTTAGTTGGACCCCCTCTGAATCAAATTCACATTCATTATAAATTTGATCCTCCTCGTCTATCTATATTTGGTGTGAGCTTCTTCAACTAGAACTTTGTTGGGACTGATTACATGAGAGAGATGTGCAACTGGGAAATAATTAAAATACATCATCATCGCAATATCCCCTCATACTTTCACCATGATCAACATAAAAAGACAAGCACTTGTTCACAACTACAATTGTGGCTGCCATATTACTGCAATCATCAAAATTACTTACATCGGCCAAACCAAATTTCTTCCAGAATAACCAGATGAACACCAAAGGACACTCGAAACATCACTCATGACAATACCAATATTTCCAACACCATGTCCACTTATAACTCACAGAAATCATACCAATCCGTCACTACACCAATGTACGACATGTTATGTTCAGGCATGTCGTCGGAAGAGCTATGCCGGCGAACCGCACGCAAAAAAAAATCCGGCGAAATAGCTCCCAAGATCCAGCTATGGAGATGGGCCATGAACGTTCTTACCGATAGACGCGTAGTTGTGGAATGTTGATGGGGCGTGAACCTTGGGGCTGTGCAGCCGTGTTGTACCCCATACGGCTCCTTGCGTCCCTGCTCCGTTGAACTCGACGACGAGCTTGTTTTCCCGGCGCCACAAGTGCAGGGCCTCTGCCGGTATCCACACGTACAAGGTGGAGCAGCGTCGGTGAACTGCTAGGTTCGTGGCGGCGCTTCCGGGACAAAGCTGGAGGTTGTTGCGGCGTGGAAGTGGCACCACAAATATGGCCTTCCTTCCACTCACTTACACTGGCTCGTCCGTTGCCGCCGTCGTCCACCCCTTTATATAGAGAGGAGGTGAGGGGACGCAACCTTTGCGTCCCACATCCCCAAAACCCTAGTCTTGGTCTCCATGGGTCCTACCCACTAACTAGTGTCCTGCAGCCGGTTCAGGTCTAACCTTTGCCAGCTAGTTCATGTCGGATTGTATCAGCTCTCTGCTCCAACCTTTTACGTGTGTGACCCTGGAGGCTTTTAGTAAACCAGACACGGTTCCGAGTCACACTCAGAACCGATAAGCCAGCATTGGTCTTTAGCAAAGCGTGCCGCTACCCGATACTAACAAGTAGCCTTTCCCAATGTGAATTCCTCCTCCAATTCCCTTTGCCTCATGATATTGTGGGTAAGTTGCAGGCAAGTCCCTGTCATGCCTACACAGATTAACTCTCTTCTCATTCCGTGATATGTGACTTAACTTGACTAACATTTTAGTAGGATCAATTTGGGTTAACATTTAACTGGATTGCGCATGGCCATGCTTCAGGGCCCAAAGAATATCTCTCGATGATGGAGGGGCAAATTCCGTCTTGGTGAACCACCTCACGTAGCTTGGTTCATAGATGGCCCGAGCACTGCCTTTATATCTGCCAGTTACGGATAGGGTTGGCAGACTCAAAGTTGGCTCATCCACCATTCGGATAGTGCGCACGCCTCAGGTCTAAGGATTCCATTGCATGAGTTGGTTCGTATGACTGCTCACTCACGCCAGCTCATTCCTTGGGCCAGTCTAGCCTGTTTAACTCTTTAGCGCAACTAGTGTAAAGCGGATTAGCATCTCTATGCACATGACAAGTAGAACCTAGTCATCACCCGGCTTATCGCATTAGTCTCGGTAGTGTGTGTAACACAACGTCAAATGACTGAGGACATAATTGTATTAAACTAAAGTAAGCAAAAGGTTTTACAACAAAATCACATATTTTTTGACGGGTGCACTTAATTCATTACATAGACGTCTTATGAATACTAGGCAGAAATAGACCTCTAGGGCCCTATTCCTAGCATGTTAATCTCAGAGCCAACAAAAAATCCACCATAGGTTACAACAAAAGTAAAGTACTGACGAAGATCATCTACATGAAGTGATATCAATATTCAAGCACAAATCATTATATGTAAACACATTGAACCTACTAAAAATTGACTCACAATTGTTCATTTACTGAAAATTACACTGAGAATATTCAGATAAGCAGCAAACTGAACCCCGCTACCCCTATTTATGTACTGAAATTTGAGTGAAAAATCAAATAAGCCATTGTTGAACCTTCTTGCTACCACTGATCATCTACAATCTAAAATTAAAATTTTACAACTAAGTAACCAACATCATGATTGATGTATAACTTACATACACAAAACCAATAATATATTGCAAGAAAAAATCCTATAAAACCGGAAACCGTTCTTTTTTCTTACTTTGGATTCAGTTGACACCTAACACTTAGACACACATCACCATGACGAGGAGAATCTATGGATGAACCCTAGCTAAACAAGCATAATGACTACTGCGTTGGCGCCGACGAGGACGGCGGTGCCAAAAATATGGGTTGACCGACTTATCGTAAAAGGATGGCGGTTGCCCCTTCTCGCGACGACGAGGTGTCGTGGCTTCAAACACCATGGGGGTGTCGCAGTGGTCCTCTCCTACCTCATTGCGACGATGTTGAAACCCTAGCCACGATTGGCATGATCGTTTCCTTACTTTTTGCTTCCTTTCCTAACTCAGTTGTTAGACACTGACCGCACGGAGAGGAAACGTGAGGGGTTTTATGCAAAATCCACGCTCGGGCCTGTTCAAAAAGAAAATCTACATCTCTGACAGCTAGCCTCTAGAGTCTCAAGCGGTCAAATATTGGGTCACATAGCGCCACGTCATCAAATAATGTAGCCAATCCGTCGGAATGACCGTATGCGAGCAGGCGGAGCAACTTTCACAATACTAAAAATTGTTTCTGAGTTGTGTGACCATTTCGTGCATTTCTAAAAAGTTGTACTGTACATGCTTTTTACTCTTTATTCAAGCAGACAAACACGAAGCCATGGACTTAGTTCATTCACTCGTGATGCCAAGATACCTTTCGGCCAATTGGTTCGACCAACCCTCGCCAAGCAAGCTAGCTGGTCGGCCGCCACGTCAGGCTTGCCCAGCGCAGTGAGAAACGCCTAAAGAAGAGCACATAGCAAAGTGAATGTAGGTTTTGTAGGTATGTAAGCTCTTTGGCTTGGGAGCAGGACACACGAATTTGATACTTACTGGGTGGCGAAGTAACATGGTACACAAAAATGTTCCGGACTTGACAAAGCACGGCGAAAGCTATATCCGGAGAATAAACAGCCCGGTAATCAACTACGAGAAGGAGGGGAGATTTCTGACTCTTGAGATCCAAAATTTAAAAGATCTTGTTATTTTTGTGTAGCACAAAATATAAATATTTCAAATCGAGATTTTGCATGTTTGTGGGATACATATTTGACAACATGCATAATTTTTTTAGATTTTTTTAAACTTATAAATATGATTTTTTTTAATAAAAAATGGAGGAGCACTGGAACTCACGAAGCAAAATGAGTTTGCTTACGAGAAGTGACTAGTAAATTCATCGCAGGTTCGAATTCGGAAACACGTTTTGTTTTGTACTCCCTCCATTTCCAGATATAAGCCTTTTTAGTTTTTTTTCCTGATTCGTCTCTATTCAGATATATTTTAGTGGTAGTTCACTCATTTTGCTTCGTATTTGATCTATATTGGAATGTCTAAAATATCTTATACTATGAAGAGGAAGTATCAGTTTTGTGAGGTGGCGGATGCAAGCTGTATGAATTTCATTTAAAGTCAGGACTTCTTTTTGTGCAAACTAGTAGTTGACACTCTTGTATATACACTGTAATAACACCTAAAATATCTATGTACACAGAGTGTGGCCCATGTCCATTTTTTGTTATGACAGAAGAAGCAATCTAAAAGACTCCCCTCCATAACCTAGTCACTAAGCAAGCTGCTAAATCCTCGTCGTCGTGCGTTCCTTTAACACTCCCCACTCAGTACGGCGCCGAGGGCGACATGAACCAAAGCATGAAACCGGAGAAGAGGATCAGAATATATGATTTGTCTAAGAAAAGCACAGGCCGCGCCCCGCCCCGATTAAAGGAGCGAAACGGAACGGAATAACCAAAAAGCCAGGAGCCGGGCCCACTCGTCAGGCTCTCCTCGTCGCCTCCGTCTTCCTCCCACCTTCGCATCACCTCCAATTCTTTGCTTCCCTCGTCGGCCATCCCCGTTCTCCGCCAAAAAGAAAAAGGAAGCTAGCTGCAGGGAGGCTAATCCCCGAAAGCCAAAGCGAAAAAGCGAGCGCCACACTCACAGACACTCCCCTCAGCATCGCACTCTTTAACTCTTAAGACGATGCCTTGCCCCACTCCGCTCCCTTCTCCCCCCTTCCTCACCACCACCACCGTCACCATCACCGCCTCCATTTTTTCTCTGCGCGATCACCGCAACCACCGCTCTGCCCACCTCGGGGAGGCGGCATGTCCATGTCGAGCGGCGGCGCCGGCGGCGGCGGGCCGTCGGGGCCGCAGCGGCAGCGCTCCATGGGGCAGCGGAACATGTCGCGGGCAATCACCATGAGGACGGACGGGTTCTCAGGCGAGGAGCCCGGGGATATCATAGAGAGCGAGCTCGTGCCCTCCTCCCTCGCGCCCATCGTGCCCATTCTCCGCGCCGCCAACGAGATCGAGGACGAGAACCCGCGCGTCGCATACCTCTGTCAGTATTCATTCATGCTGCATACTCCTGTCTCCACGTTTGGGAATGACCATCAGTTTCATCGCTCTGTTCGTTGCCGCTCCTCTGTTTTTCTGCCTGACTTGTTGTGCTATTGTTCCTGCTCCTGGGTGCTCAACAAGGCCGTTTTACTGCGTTCGAGAAGGCGCACACAATGGATCCAAACTCAAGTGGGCGTGGAGTTCGGCAGTTCAAAACCTATCTATTGCATAGGCTGGAAAAGGTATGAATGCAGATGCTGGTTAGGTTCTTGTATTTGTTCCTCTGCTTATTGACCCAAATGCTGCAGACATTCAGTATCGGATCAGAACTCAAACTATTGACCATACTGCAACCTGATGTTCCTCATTTAACTAGACGCCTTCTGACTTGAATGATCCTACCATATTCAACTAATGCTTCCAGTAACTTGGAATGGTGATTCACGCAGAAACCATGAACCTATGTTAATTTGTGCAAACTTTGTTGCGTGACTAGTCATATAATTTCGCAGTTTGGAAAACAATACTAATCTGAAATAAGGTGCTTGGATATATCAATGATCATATAACACTCAAATATTATAACTGTGCCTCCACATGTTTGACGTTTTTAATTTGGCAGGATGAACAAGAGACAAAGCGCAAACTTGCGTCAACCGATGCCAAAGAGATTCAGAGGTTCTATGAGCACTATTGTAGAAAGAATCTGGAGGAGGGCCTGAACACAAGGAAACCGTAAGCTTCAGTGTGCATTGCATTAACAATCTTCTTGTAAAAAAAAATGCCGTCCCTAAGTTATTTTTACCTTTTTGCTTATGACATAGGGACGAGATGGCGAGATACTATCAAATTGCATCTGTCCTTTATGACGTGCTAAAAACCGTGACACCAGAAAAGTCTCACTCCGAGGTTCTACATCCAGCAACTGCAAATAATTGCAACATGCTGTTTCATCTTCATGACTTCCTTGCACAATACGAAGCATTATAACTTGGAACATTTGTTTTGCAGTTTGATCAGTATGCTAAAGGGGTTGAAAAGGAGAAAGCTTTATTTTCACACTACAACATCTTACCCCTTAATATTTCTGGTCCCACACAACCTGTCATGGAAATACCTGAGGTCTGTAAATTTCATTCGGACTATTTTATGTAATACACATGTGTGAACGATTTTCTTGCCACGAAAACTGCAGATAAAAGCAGCAGTGCGCCTTCTTCGGACGATGGATCTTCCAACGCCAAGGCCAGATATGACTACCGTGCCTGAAGAAACAGATGGACCTATTGTTCGTGACTTGCTTGATTGGCTTTGGCAAACATTTGGATTTCAGGTGGAAACCAACAGATACTTAAATTCTATTCTAAACTTTAATGTGATCAAATTTTGTATGACCACACATGATCTTGAAACTTCTGGTTTTCTGTTTCCTACTTTTTACTGAAAACTGTAGAGGTGGCCATGGAAAAAAAGTTTTATTCCAAAGAGAATATATACATGAGAGACGGGGACCGTACAATGGGTCAAGGGGATAGACGGGTAAGGTAGATAACTGGATAGTCTGGATATAAACACAAAGACTAAGCAAGCTGGTCAAGCCAAGCTTTCAGAACAGCTCCTCCTTCATCCCTTTTGCATTGTGGTGACTTTCATCCAGTTATGTCTTTCTAAATCAGTTCTGGCCAGCTTGTAGTTTAGTAGTTTGAATAACTGGTTTGGCATGGAACGCAGATACTTAATGCTTATCTTATGCTAATGAACAATACATTGTGAGGTTATACTACACATGTTATTATTTTTAGCGCAAAGTAATGAAATCACAAATTTAAAAGTTGCCTACAAACGTTCATGAATCACGCTAGGCGTTTTCGAATCACTGGAGTTGCGGATTTATAGATAACTCTAGTCAAAAAGTTATATGTTGGTTTTGTGTTGGGTGGTTAGGCACCGAGGTGTTATATTATTTTGTTTAGTATTTCATACTCTGTTTGGCTTTATTTGTTGTAGAAAGGAAACGTGGAAAATCAAAAGGAGCATTTGATTTTGCTCCTTGCTAACATCGATATGAGAGAAAATGGTAGTGTCGACCAGGGCGGAAGACAAAATCACATGGTAAATCTTTTCTGTGAACATTATTTTGCTCAATATTGCTGAATCAAGTCAATTTCGTGGATCCCTTTTGCAAATGATTTTAAGCTCCTATGAGTGTCCATGTTAAACTGATTCATGAGCTTGTACTATCACTTGCAGATACATAGAAATACAGTGACACACTTGATGAATAAAGTCTTTCAGAATTATATTTCATGGTGCCGGTATCTGCATTTGGAGTCAAACATCAGGTAAGTGCTAAAAACTTTTGTTGCGCGGATCAAAATTATTCCTCGTTAACTGTGAAAAAAATTCATGCAGAATTCCGACCGATGCCTCCACACAACAACCAGAGCTTCTTTACATAGGGTTGTATTTGCTGATTTGGGGTGAAGCTTCTAATGTTCGATTTATGCCTGAATGCCTTTGTTATATCTTCCACCATGTAAGTAGTAATCTTGTTCTTGCATATGAAGTTTCTGCTTTTGAAACATTTCTTGAATGAGATTTTTTCATTTAGCTTGCTACTTTCTTTGAGGTTTTATTGAAAATCTTGTATGTTCAGTTGCTTTTTAAACATGCACTGTGGCGTAATGCTACAAAGCAGTAAATGCATAATCTTTTCATTACATATAGCTATATAAGCTTATGAGTGGCATAAGGGTGAAGCTCATATTTTCAGATAGTTAAGTGTCTCTTTTTTGTTCTTCGATGTTCTTATCACATTTTGTATATTTTGTTGTGAAATGACAATTTTCAGATATATTTTTAAATGGGAGCTGCATGCAAAACTGCTGTTAGAGTTTCACATTTTTCTCGTAAACAGATTCCGAGGCTAACGTGCATTGGCATGTCTTGAACACACACTAACTTCTTGACCAATCTTACTTACCCTAAATTCATCATCTAGATGGCAAGGGATTTATATGACATAATATCTGATAGAAGAGAAGATTCTTTTGACCCGCCCTTCCGGCGAGAGGGGAGTGATGATGCATTTTTACAGCTGGTTATCCAACCCATCTACAGTGTTATTCACAATGTATGCAGTCAGATTTCTTATATAACATTTCCTTGCTAAATGTTCTTGGTTATGCTTATGTAATTTAATGTTCATTTGATGCGAAAGGAAGCCAAAATGAGTAAGAATGGTACTGTGAGCCACTCAAAGTGGAGAAACTATGATGACCTGAATGAATACTTTTGGTAAGTTATTAACAGTTCATTTGTGCTTTACCTATCAATATGATCTAAAGAATCATTTCTTACTGGTCACTGTTTTTGTTATTAATCTCCACTTTTTCAGGTCGAATAAATGCTTCAAACAGCTAGGATGGCCAATAAATCCAGCTGACTTTTTTGGGGATCCTACAAAACCTAAAGATGACATTGAGGTTACTGACTAATCCCTTGCATAATTTTTGTGCACCAGATACTTTTTGTAATCCTGCACAAGGATAAGAGGTTAATGTCGAGTTTCCACACCTAGGTTGCATCATTATCATAGCATACATCATTGATTTGTTGAACTCTGTTTTAGTGCGGTGCGAACAGACTAAAGTAGTTCACTGTCAGAAGTTGTAGTTATTCACATAACGACCAAATAAAAGAAATTGCAGATATGGAACCAGCAATATTTTTTGGTTGTACAATGCAGATATGGCGATTCTGCAATTGGAGAATTATGAGTAGTGATTTTTTCTAGTAAAGCAATCTATGGTGAACATTTTATACTCTCGATATTATTTGGTCAAACGTTCTCGTTTGACGAGATTTTACTGTTTGGTGTCAAATACTCCATCCATTCCTAAATATAAGATGTTTAGCTGTCTCCTAATTCGTACGTATTCACTCATTTCAGTCCGTATTTAGTTCACATTGAAATGGCTACAACATCTTATAATTTGGAACGGAGGAAGTATATTTCTACTCCTGCTACTAGTTAAAAGTTATTTTTAAAAGTAGACAATATATTTTTCTGTAATGTGTTACATGTAAGCTTCTCTAGAAATGTGCAAAAGTATGTACTAAATGATTTTAGAATAATATCAAGATTCATAAAAGATTGCAAGCTCCACCGTGGAAATCAGATAACAGAAACTTTGTGCAAAAGACTTCTCCTTTGCTGTACCGTTTATTTTTTTAGATAATGGAAGCTTTTATTAACCTCGAACTTTGCATTATAAATGCACACGGCCAAACTTATTACAATGTTACAAGTTACCAAAACTTGGCCATAAAATTGATAGCCCCAAAAGACGTCTAGACAAGCCAACAGAAGTAGATTGTGACATGGCACACATAACCGCTCTAAATACTAAGGAGCCTATCTAGTATGCCATCCAAACTGGACATAAACTCCCTGGGAATCCACTTTTAGCCTCCACTAAGGTCCGCCACTGCTCAGGTGGAGTTCCACTCTAAAAGCCCCCTTAACCCTCATGAGGCCCTTCCAGAAATGTGAGTTCATGGGCTAATGAGGCTCTTCAAACTGTTAACTGGGGACATAGTTTGGCAGTTACTTTTGCGACATAAATATCGAGGTTAAAACCCACTCTTGTTTCTGAAAGCGTCCTTAACCCTCATGGCCTCATGAGGCCCTCCTTAGCCAAATCAGCATCCATCAAAAGGATCGTGTCATCATCGTACTGTAGGAAAACCCGTCATGTACTAAGTATGGAATAAGACTGCTACATTGTCCGCTCCTCTTTAGATCTATTAATGACATTTGTCAGCACATCCAACACAATGTTAAACAAAATAGGTCATAACGGATCTCCTTGTCAATTAGTTATTGGAGTGGCTGGAAGGATCCCAAACAAACACACCCTCAGATTGGAAGACAGACCCAACATCACTCTTCAATGCTACCCAGCTGGACAAAATTGTCCACCCATGTCCTCCCATGTCCGGGAAAACCCCTTCATGCGTAAGGAATGTTGCAAACAGGATTAGCACACGTTATCATATGCTTTTTTTGAAAGAACACTGTTTAGAAATTTACACTATCTATCTTGTGTGCAATTCGTGAATAGTTTAGTGAATAACAACTCCTTCCATAGTATAACGACCAGGTAAAAAGGCGGTTTGCGTTTTTTGAATGACATTAAGAGCCACTGCGATATCCAAATTTATGCCCACTTCTGAGAGGCGAGTGTCTGCTTGCGCTCCCTTAGGTTTGGGCGGTGCCATAATGACAACAAAATAGATATTTGGTTTTTGGAGACGATTAGATGAATCTCTGTTTATGTTTATTTCTTGATGGAATCAAAAGGCATGAATCTTTGTTTCTGTTTATTTTTTCATCGAATCAAAAGGTGTGTATTTGCATTTTCCAACAAACTCGGTCTAACCAAATCAATCTAAACAACCTACTTGACTTTAGAGCAAAGAAAATAACCAACATAGGATAAATAGCTTGTTTCTTAAGCCTATAAGCCTTGTGCTCATCTGCACCCCTCTTGCCCCGCCACATCCTCGTAGTTATACATGTACTGTATTTGCACGCCTTGGTTTATATATTTCTGAAATAAATTCAATAAAAAATTATATATCTTTGCTAGCATAATCAAATTAACTTCCGGTGTTTGCACTATGCAGCGACATGACCGTTCAGTTAGCAGACGGAGGATGTCCAAAACAAATTTTGTGGAAGTTCGTACATTTTTGCATCTCTTCAGAAGTTTTGATCGAATGTGGGCTTTTTTCATATTAGCTCTCCAGGTATGAACTTAATCATTCGTTTAAAAGATGGAATGGTTCTTTATTTGCATATCATGTGTTTCTTTTTTCTCCTAGGCCATGATAATTATTGCATGGAGCCCTTCTGGATCACTTTCTGCTATATTCGATCCAGCTGTTTTCAGAAATGTTATGACAATATTCATAACAGCTGCATTTCTAAACTTCCTTCAAGGTGCGGATGTACTTTGGGACTCAGGAACTTCCTGAATCTTGTAACCTTAGTTTATTTGTTATATTCCTGTTTTTTAAGCAGTCCTTGCTTAATTTCCTTCTGGGATGTCAACAGAATTTTAAAAATTACTTTGGTTGTTCTTTATTCAAATGTTCTACAGTATCTAAACTGGCCGCTTAAAAAATTTCAGCCACACTTGAGATAATTCTTAACTGGAAGGCTTGGAGGAGCCTGGTGTGCTCGCAGATGATACGACATGTTCTGAAATTTGTTGTAGCTATTGGCTGGTTGATAATTCTTCCAGTGACGTACTCAAGTTCTATTCAAAATCCCACAGGCCTGGTCAAGTTCTTCAGCAACTGGATTGGAAATTTCCAAAGTCAATCGATTTATAACTTTGCAGTTGCTCTTTACATGTTGCCGAACATTTTCAGTGCCTTGTTTTTTATATTTCTACCAATTCGAAGGGCATTGGAACGCTCAAATTCTCGCATTGTTAGATTCCTTTTGTGGTGGACACAGGTATATTTGAGATCTATCTACATGACTCGGTAGAATTAACTGCATTTGTCGTTTCTCACATGTTGTTTACTTCTCAGCCAAAATTATATGTTGCCCGAGGCATGTATGAGGACACATGTTCACTCCTCAAGTAAGTCTCTTTGTCTTGTTCATTTGTTGCAAGTAACTCTCTGTTTAACCATATTTTCCTAACATCAATTTTTTCTTCATAAAATAGGTACACGACATTCTGGATTCTATTGCTCATATGCAAACTTGCCTTCAGTTATTATGTTGAGGTTGGTATAATCTAGGCACTATAATAACGTTTACGGTTTTAAGTATCACTGTGGATTTATTATTGGTTGCGTAAATGGGTTTATGTTTTATTGGTTTGTATTGGCTCAAACTAATCCAACAGTTATGGTTTGATTTGCACTGGACGGTACAATAACAACAACTAAGCCTTTTGTCCAAAGCAAGTAGGTAGGCTAGATATGAAACCCAACGTTTGCGCTAAACGGTAATTACTTACATTTATACTCCACCAAATTCAAAAATAGATGTCCTTTTTAGAAAGTCAGCAGTCAATCTCTTTATCTTTGACCACTAGTTGATTGAAAATGACTTAAATTGATTAGATGAAAATGGTAGGATTTGGCATAACAATATATGTTTTACTACATTTACATACTTATTCAAAGAGTAACAGTCAAAGTTGTGTATTGGAGACTGCAAACACAAAACTTCATCTCTTTTGCAACAAAAGGAGGAGTAAGTTATGTTTCATGGCGCTTTTGTAGACCACGTGAGCAGCTATTTCCTTACTATATGATTACGTTAGCTACCGATTTGATATTTATCATGGTATGGATGGATTCTCCATCTTTATAAATAGCTTAAAGTTTTGGGTGGATTAGTTGGTTAAAGAATCAACATTATATAAGGGTTTGTCATATGCCCCACTCTACTTGCACTTTGATAATTTGCCCCTTCTTTGAGACACTGACAAGCATACCCAGACCGCACATGTCAGTGATATTTAGGCCCATATCTCTGCATTCTGAGACTAGTCAGTACAATGCTGAGAAGGGATTTTCGAGGTTACAAATCCGCAAATACCACCAACATTGGTTGATTCGACAAAGTTTGGTTAAACTCGTTCTCGTATGCTAGCAGCCCACAAATCTATATTAGTCTTGCTGACTAGGCTTCCAGGTGGTGGAGGCTGATCCATGACCCAGACGTGGTCTCCCTAGAATCATCGGTCATTCCAAAAAGTTGGCTTGACCTTGCCAAAATACACCTTTACCAGACTACAATGTGTAAATGTGCCTGCGCCATACATTTGTACTGAAACATACAACAAAATCACTACAGATTCTGAAGAGTTTCAAGCATCATATGACAAAATGATATAAGATGAGATATCAAGGACAAAGCTAGCTTATGGGCATGGCTGGTGACACAGGTGTACCAGTGTGCTTTTGATGTTAATTCAAGTCTCAAGCTAGCCCTCTCCCGTGTCGAAAATAAGAGGGGTGTGGTTTGATCCCAAGCTAGTTTCAGCAACGAAAGAGCAAGCCGGGAACCACACGTGGATCTCCGGAGCAATAAAAACTCTATCCAGAACACAGCAAACTGGATTCAGCTGTTTGTTTGCCCATGTATACCTCGCCCCTGTGCGAGGTAACTCTTTCAGCCCCCAGGCTCCGATGTGTGCGATCAATATAATCAATGCGCGCCCAATTCACTCTATCATTATTTTTGTCATCCGCTGATCTAAGAAGATTAAAGTCGCCACCCAGGATGTCACAGGATTAGTTCTCCATTTTTATTTGTGCTAGCACTGGAGGAAACATTGTTTGGAGAATAATCCATACAGCCGAGTTAGCTTGAAAACCGAAGGTTCCAATTTGGTTCGGGGTTACCACAACTTAGATATTTTGTACAGATAGGTTTGCCTGGCCAACTTACTTTATCCAGCTTATCCTGGATTAGGCATTGGCTAAACCATTAAATAGGTATATTAAGATAAGGCACCCCCAACTAATCATTGACAATTATGCTTATATATTGCAAACCTCTGCTCCCTCCAAACACAAAAGTTGCTACAAAAATCCTATCCCGTGCTACCCCAATAAATAAACCCGAAGGGTAATTTAGATTACCCTGCCACATATATCCCCTTTGTTATTTTTCATGTATAACCATTTTTCTCATATGCAGCTTCAAATCCAAAGTGTATTGACATTATTCTGTGTTGTGATCACTATTGCCAGATTGCTCCTCTAGTTGGACCTACCAAAATAATTATGTTTTTGGGACGGGGGACTTACGTGTGGCACGAGTTCTTTCCATACTGTAAGATTATGACGTACTACTGTAGTGTCCCTTCTAATTATTTCGATAAGGTTTCAAACACTGATGGGGTACTATTTTTTACAGTGCAGCATAATTTAGGTGTTGTTTTTACTATATGGGCACCAATTGTCATGGTACGTACTAATTCATGTGTTTTTTTGTCTGTGGAGGTGGAAGGGAGGCATACATAGCAAAATTCTTATTTTATTTTTCTTCTATAGGTATACTTCATGGATACACAAATATGGTACGCTATTTTTTCCACAATCTGTGGTGGAGTAAATGGTGCCTTCAGCCGCCTGGGTGAGGTTGGTAGCATGTCTATTTTTACAGTCGGAGTGTTGATGTTTTAGCTACTGCTAGTAAAGTTTACACAATGCTTACCTTCCCACAGATTCGAACCCTTGGGATGTTAAGATCAAGATTCAGTGCAATCCCAACAGCTTTTGGTAAAAATCTTGTGCCCAGAAATGGTAGTCAATCAAAGAGACGTGAGCATGAGGTAAATTTTTGCTTAGCTTGTTGAATTTTTTTTCTGACACGTTGGCACGATAGCTGCTTTATTGTATTTCTGATACTTGTGTAAACCCTTTTCACCAGGAGGACACTCATAAGTTCTCTGACATATGGAATGCATTTATCAACTCTTTGCGAGAGGAAGACTTAATAAGCAACAGGTTTGTTGTTGGTGTTGATCTTTCTACTGTTTGTGTTAACATGCTTCTAAAACTGTTTTGTGTTTGCTTCTAGGGAGAGAGATTTATTGATCGTTCCATCATCTGTGGGGGACACTAGCGTTTTTCAGTGGCCTCCTTTCCTTCTTGCTAGCAAGGTAATCTCTTTTTAACTATCAATTACTTTAACCACCCTATTTTCTCCTTGAGATTACTGTATTGCTCATCATTATGATGTTCCAGATTCCAATGGCACTTGACATAGCAAAGAGTGTCAGGAAAAAAGATGAAGAACTGCGAAAGAGGATAAAGCAAGACCCATACACATTGTATGCCGTAGTAGAATGCTATGAGACGTTGTTAAATATTTTATACAGCCTTACAGAAGAACCAAGTGATAAGAAGTAAGTCATAATTAACCTATCATATAATCATGTGGATAAATAATTCAATGACTAATGACTTGCTTCACGGGTACAGAGTTCTTGACCGAATATGTGAGAACCTTGATGATAGCATACGTCAGCAGTCACTTGTGAAAGATTTCCGATTGGATGAACTTTCTCAACTAAGTGCAAAGTTTGATAAGCTTCTAACTCTACTATTGGTACTGATAACACGTTCTTGTGATTTAACAATGTATTTTTTTTCATACTATATTTCCATTCTGATTAATTGATTTACAGAAAACTGAGCAAGAGGAGCATGACACAATAAAAACACAAATTGCCAATCTGTTACAAGATACAATGGAAATCATCACACAAGATATTATGAAGTATGGACAAGGGTAAGAACTATGCTGACTGCTGAAATGTGCACGTTCAGGAATAATTTTTAACAACCATCGTTTTTGCAAATCCTAGTATTTTGAAGGATGAAAACAGAAAAAATCAACTGTTTGCGAAGCTCAATCTGGACTCAATAAAGGATGAAGCTTGGAGGGAGAAGGTAATTTATCCTTTTTAGCAACTTACAAGTTTACAAGCAGCAGTGTCCTCATATCTATTCGAATTCTGTGTTTTGTTTTTGAGAGAGAATCGAATTCTGTGTTAACAGTGTGTTAGGCTTCAATTGTTGCTAACAACGAAAGAATCTGCAATTTATGTGCCAACCAACTTGGAAGCTCGGCGTAGGATCACTTTCTTTGCAAACTCACTATTTATGAGAATGCCAAGGGCTCCACAGGTCCGCAGCATGATGTCCTTCAGGTTAGAAAGCTAACTCACTGGCCTGCCATGTTTTTCTTTCATGAATCCTTTTTTTTTCTTGGCAACGAGTCAATTCCCTTTTGAACTGTTTGGTGAAAACAACTACAGCTTTCTCTGTTAATTTTGTTTAATTTTTATGCTATGATCGTACCAACTATTTGTTGCCGAAGATAATATCCGATTAAGAGCATTTTTTTTTCACATCAGTGTTTTAACTCCATACTTCAAAGAAGAGGTACTCTTTTCGAGCGAAGATCTTCATAAGAAAAATGAGGACGGAATATCCATTCTGTTCTATTTACGGAAAATATATCCAGGTACTCATGCATTCATTTATCTAACAGCCGTTTATGTTGATTATCTTTTCCTGTCCGTAAATGTTCACCATGAACTATTGCATGCTAATAGATGAATGGAAGAATTGTCTTGAGCGGATAAAATTTAAACCAAAGGATGAGGATTCCCTTAAATTAAGGATGGATGAGATCTCACCCTGGGCATCTTATAGGGGACAAACGCTCACCAGAACCGGTAAAAGTTACTAACTCCTTTGTGTTGCATGAACTACATCTACCTTGTTGTCTAACTCCCTTGTTCTTACTATGCTAGTGAGAGGGATGATGTACTACAGGAGGGCACTTGAGATTCAATGTATTCAAGATAAAATCGATATTGGTTAGACAAATTGGGTCTCCTTTACTTTTTTTTTTTTTTTTTTTTTTTGCGAATGTCTCCTTTACTTTTATTCGCACTCTTTGTAGATCTACATATATTTTTAACTCCGCTTAGTATTTTGCAGCTAAACTAGATCGCCAGGGAACAACAGCATCCTATCAAGAGGGTTTGCACATTGTAGATAAGGCACTGGCCATTGCTGATATCAAATTCACCTATGTTGTTTCTTGCCAAGTCTATGGAATGCAAAAAATATCCAAGGATCTCAAAGATAAAGCTTGCTATCTGAACATCCTTAATCTCATGATAACGTAATACCTAGTGCATTCAGTTTTTCAAAAAGATCTCTTAAATAGGTTGCTCAAATCCATCTGATATCTAAAGTGCACAGGTACCCGTCATTACGGATTGCTTATATTGATGAGGTAGAAGCTCCAACCAAAAATGGAACAACAGAGAAGACTTATTATTCTGTTCTTGTCAAGGGAGTAGGTGAAAAATATGACGAGGTACTAACTGAACATAAATGTGTCACTTAACTTCATTTTCATTATATTGATTTGTTAACTTTCTAGATAATTCATTTTTATATTTTTGCAGCAAATATACTTCTATTTCTGTATTTGAATTCTGGTTGTGGGCCACACTTGTTATTAGTTTCACATCATTGTGTACAAATTCATTGCTTGTATGCAGTCAGGAAACTTATATAAAGCAACAACGCACCATCTTCTTGCTTTTGCATGTGCATCTTTAATTCAGTGACATTTTTTATGCTGTAAACTTGATTTAGGAAATTTACCGCATCAAGCTTCCTGGAAAACCCACAGATGTTGGAGAGGGAAAACCTGAAAATCAAAATCATGCCATAATTTTCACCAGGGGAGAAGCACTCCAGGCCATTGATATGAATCAGGTACAATTTTCATTTTCACATTGTACTCCATGCGTCAACCAGTCTATCCTGGAAGTTGTTGAAGAAGGCCCAACCAGGCCAACAATAGGCTTATGTGGGCCGCAGGTGCGCCTTGGTTCACTCCTATAAGTGCTTAGCCGCACCATGGATTTCTTCTTTTGTCCACCATCAGTATTTTTTGTTGCAATATTGGATTCAGCAAAGTGCACTTTTGTTGACATTGTCCAAACCCATCTCAAAGAAGTCTCGCTATTACTCCCTCCGTTCCAATTGATGACTTCCATTTGTCTACATGTGGGTATATCTAGACATGTTACATCCACATGTAGACAAATGGAAGTCATATAAATTGGAACGGATGGAGTACTAAACTGTGTTCATTTGCTCGCCCAAAAACACCAAAAATCATGTTCAGATGCTGGCATACATTGCCGTCTCTTAAACCGTGGCACCTAGATCTTGAGCCTAATGCCGTTGGTTCTGATAACAATACCATGTTTTTTTTTGCAGGTAATAACAGTACGATGTTAGCAGTAAAGAGAAACAACAATAATCTACATTTGTGAACGAGCTTGTCAATACTATATGCCTGGGAAACCACGTGGAACCACTTGGGACTAACCTAAAGGTCCTGAGTGTTCCTAATACATATTGGTAACTGTTGCCCCTTTGCTTGTAGGATAATTACCTAGAAGAGGCATTTAAAATGAGGAATGTGCTGGAGGAGTTCGGGAGTGAAAATTACGGAAAGAGCAAACCCACAATATTAGGTCTTCGAGAGCATATTTTTACTGGAAGGTATGTTCACCTATTAAGTTCTGTCAAATTTTATCTTGTTCATGATATGCATGCTAATTTTTACCTTTTTTATTTTTTATTCTAGTGTTTCATCACTTGCTTGGTTTATGTCCAATCAAGAGACCAGCTTTGTTACGATTGGACAGCGAGTTCTGGCCAATCCTCTCAAGTATGTTACCTTATTTTCATTTTCATATAGAAGCTATTAATCCAATACTCTTAATCAGAATGTGAATCGTTTTAAGTTGTCTATCAGCTCCAATTATAATTGTAATGTTTAGCATTACTCAGTATTTGGAAATCATTTCAGATTTATCTTATGGGAATTTGTGCCAAAAAATTCCTTACGTACTAAAACATTTATAGAGTAGATCAATACATGTAAATGTTCTACAAGAAATTCCTAATCTGTCAAAGATAGTTCTACAAAGAAGGCAAGACCTTTGAGATATTTTGTAAAGTTAGGAGATCGTAAGTATGATTTTATAATTTACAGTGTTAGCTTATGTTTGACAAAAGAAGAAATCTAACCATGATTGGTTTACTCTTAATAGCTAAGACCATAAAATTTCAAGTTCCAGGCACTTCCTGGCTAAAATGTACTTTTGCTCTAACCACTAATTGCACCTTGCTGAAAGTTTATAATAAAACCTTGTTTTTATAAAGTGAGATTCATATGTGGCCAGAGATACTACTAAATTATAATTCCTAACAATAAGTCACTAGATCTTGTCAACTAGACTATTACGGAGTATGAAGGTTTAGGTAGTTGGTAAAGATGGCTATATGCATTGATCGATGCAGAGGCCGGGGATTCCCCGTTTCGAAAAAAAAGTGGGTAAGATAACAGTTCAAGATAATTTCAAAAATTGGTGTAGAAACATGTCAAACCATGCTGGACAGTCGTACTATGTACAAAGGTAACCAATAACATTATGATATGGAAGCAAGTATCACAAAAAAAATGTCATGTTTTAAAATAATTGTGTGAAGCCCTTTCTCATGTTTGTATGGTAGATGCACATTTGCTTTTGATCATGCGAAATTTTGTGTTTCTAACTCGTTTTAATGTACTACAGGGTTAGGTTCCTACGGACATCCTGATATTTTTGATAGACTCTTCCATATTACTAGGGGTGGCATAAGTAAAGCCTCCAAGACTATAAATTTGAGTGAAGATATCTTTTCAGGTAAGCTTGCAACTCGTTCGAACACTTTGCAGTCACCCTTACCTGAAATTCATTGCTGAAATCAATGTTCTTAGGTTTTAATTCAACAATGAGAAAAGGAAATATCACACATCATGAGTACATGCAAGTTGGTAAAGGACGTGATGTGGGAATGAACCAAATTTCAAGCTTTGAAGCTAAGGTCGCCAATGGCAATGGTGAACAAACATTGAGTCGTGACATCTATCGTCTTGGGCGTAGATTTGACTTCTATAGAATGCTGTCTTTTTACTTCACTACCGTTGGATTTTATTTCAGTAGCATGGTAAGAATACATTAACTGAAGCTATCTAGGCAGAACATTTTATCCAAATAATGCCTTTTTCAGGATACTGACATCCATAGTTCCTTCTTTCAGGTTACTGTGCTTACAGTCTATGTATTTCTGTACGGGAGGTTATATCTTGTCATGAGTGGTCTGGAAAAGTCTATTTTTCAGGATCCACGTATTCAGGACAACATGAAGACTCTTGAAAATGCACTGGCTTCACAGTCTGTTTTCCAGCTTGGCTTGCTGCTTGTCCTTCCTATGGTCATGGAAATTGGCTTAGAGAAGGGATTCCGCACGGCATTAGGAGAGTTTATTATCATGCAGCTTCAGTTGGCCTCTGTGTTCTTCACATTCCAGCTTGGTACCAAAACACACTACTATGGGCGAACGATACTCCATGGTGGCGCTAAAACAGACCCACGGACGTGGATTTGTTGTGTACCACGCCAAGTTTGCTGAAAATTATCGCATGTACTCCCGAAGCCATTTTGTTAAAGGACTCGAGTTGTTAATACTTTTGGTTGTGTATCTAGCCTATGGGAAGTCCTATCGCAGCTCACGTTTGTATCTATTTGTTACCTTCTCCATCTGGTTCTTGGTTGCATCTTGGCTGTTTGCACCATTTATCTTCAACCCTTCATGCTTTGAGTGGCAAAAGACGGTTGATGACTGGACAGATTGGAGGAAATGGATGGGAAACCGAGGGGGTATCGGTATGTCTGTGGATCAAAGCTGGGAGGCTTGGTGGATAAGTGAGCAGGATCACCTCAGGAAGACCAGCATCCGTGCTCTTTTCTTGGAAATCCTCCTCTCTCTTCGTTTCTTGATCTACCAGTATGGTATTGTGTACCATTTGAACATAGCACGTCGCAGCACAAGTATTCTGGTACTTTCTCTACATATTATCTTCATTTGTAGTTCATGCAGTTGCAATGTATCCTAATATAATATTTCCATTTCCTTTGGACTTGTAGGTTTATGGATTGTCATGGCTGGTCATGCTGACAGTTCTAGTAGTTTTGAAGGTAAGAGCTTGGCCTTTCATTTTTGCCAGTTACGTTCCGATGCTTAAAAATCTTACCATCTGGATGCTTTACCTTCTCTTCAGATGGTTTCAATAGGACGGCAGAAATTTGGGACAGACCTGCAGCTAATGTTCCGCATTCTGAAGGGCCTTCTGTTCCTTGGCTTTGTTTGTGTGTTGGCGGTCCTATTTGTTGTATGTACCCTCACAGTTTCTGATGTCTTCGCTTGTATCCTTGCGTTCTTACCAACTGGTTGGTGTATTCTTCTGGTGAGTAAAACCTCTACTTACCTAATTTTGAGCTTTCCTACCTGCGCATGAGAAGAAAGTGATGTTCAAAATTTCTTCTTCGCAGATCGGGCAAGCATGCTCTCCACTGCTTAAGAAGACTACTCTGTGGGAATCCATCATGGAGCTTGGGAGGGCATACGACAACATCATGGGTCTCGTCCTCTTCCTTCCCATCGGCTTCTTGTCGTGGTTTCCCTTCGTCTCAGAGTTCCAGACACGGCTGCTCTTCAACCAAGCCTTCAGCCGGGGCCTCCAGATCTCAAGGATCCTTGCCGGACAGAAGGACATTGGGGAGTTCGAATGACTGCCTTCATTCTCCCTAGTGAGTTCACGTAGTAGACGACAAAGCAAGATGCATGCTCCAGGTTCACGTGTCATGAACGATTTTGGGCATCTCTTGATAGGGACCATAGACATGATCGACCTTTAAAGAATGTATGACATAGTAGTAGGAGAATATCGCTGGTATATGTTGAAGGTGCTCATGTAAGCAGTTGGAGGGCGCTTGTTTCCTCCCACGTATATTTTGTCGTTCTGTGTCGTCGTGTTACATACTGTTTTGTGCACCAGGTCATCCGTGTGTGCTCATGACGCCCGAGGTACCTGTTTACAACTTCTAGATCACATATCACTCCACCTCTCCTGCACTGCTACATCTTCCTTTTAACTACCCCATCCGTCTAAAAATGTTGTGCGTATTTTGAACAACTTGATTGTGATTCTGTATCACTCAGACAGTATCTTAATACCAGTCTGGGTTTGACAAAATTAAAATACACCTTATATTCGAGGAAGGAGTATTCCATGTTTAACAATTAATAACACTAATTATGAAAGTAATATATTGCATCCTTTTAGGGCCTATTTGATTTGTACGATAGGAAAGACATAAATAGGAAAAACATAGGATTGCTAGGATTTGGTTTGTACCAAAGTTTGTTTGATTCCACCAAAGGAACTGTAAAAAGAGCTTTGAGTGTAAAAGGAGCTTTGAGGGGATGCTAGAATTTCTATGGGAAGTAGCACAAATGAATTCATAAGAAAACTTTATAAAGTATCCAATCCTACAAATCAAACAAGCAAGAAAGCAAAATTTCCTATAGAATTGAATCCTCCAAAAATCCTATACAATTCATTTGCATTAAACAGGCTCATAGTCCCACGCGAGGGTTACGAAGTAGTAGCTCTCAAGTACGGCACTGGTTCTAGGTTTTCGGTTCTCGAGGAGGTCCCTTTGGACCATCTGTCACAGGTTGCTGATGCTTGCGGGGTGGTTTTCCGGGGAGAGCGAGGTCCCCGGATGGACCAGATAGCCGCGATCAAGGCAAAGGAGATCTATGAGGGGGCCCTCGCTGCCTCACGAGCTCAGGCGGAGCTTGAGAGGGAGACGGCCACAGCTGTTGGGGATCCGTGCAGGCGGTACTGGATCCTAGTAGTAACTCTGATAACTTGCCTGCTAGGGTGGAGACTCCCTGCGTGACCCCCAGGCGGGGGGGGGGGGGGGGGGAAGACCCCCCAAGGCGCCGTCCCGGCCCTCGACCTCTGGTAGGGCCCACTCTGTCCCCCATAAGGGGACTACCCCACCAGTGTTTCCAAATGAATATACCCATAAGGTTATTCGACTGGAACATGAGGGGGTTTGGGCAGGAGGGACGGCGTAATTAGCTGCGCGAGTACATGCGGCGGGAAGACGTAGATATCGTTGCCATCCAGGAGACGATTAGACAGGACTTCTCTATTCAGGAGTTGCAGGGGCTCAGTCCGCATAAGTTCGCTTGGCAATGGCTCCCAGCGAATGGACACTCGGGTGGTATCCTCCTTGGGGTGAAGGAGGATACATTCGAGGTAGAGGATATGGATCGCGGGGAATTTTTTGTGAGCATGTTGCTCACCCATAGGCGGACCTCCTTTCAGTGGGAGGTCATTATCGTCTATGGCCTTGCGGATCATAGTAGGTCCCCGGCATTCCTTGCCGAGCTTAGAGCGAAGGTGGAACGATGTTCCACGCCGCTTGTTGTTGCTGGGGATTTCAATTTGATTCGATCCCCGATGACAAGAGCTCAGCGAACGTCGACCTCAGCGGATGCGGCTGTTCAATGACTGTATTGCTGATCTCGCTCTAGAGAGATCAGACGTGTGGGAGCGAGATACACCTGGACTAATAACCGGGTGGACCCTGTCCGGAGTGTGCGGATAGGGTCCTAGTATTTGTGGATTGGGAGGTTGCCTATCCACTTTGCTCCCTCCGGGCGCTCACTAGGATTGGGTCGGATCACACTCCTCTCCTCCTCTCAACAGGAGGAGCTCAACCTCCGAGGTTGAACCGTTTCCATTTTGAGAACTTCTGGCTTGGTCAGCCAGGTTTTCAGGAAGCGGTACGACTAAAGTGGTTGGTGGTGGCTGCACATCCTCCTCGTGTTTATAATGCGGTAGATGTGTGGCACCACTGTGCCCAGATGGCACGCCAATTCATGAGGGGTTGGGGTGCCAATCTGGGAGCTGAGCTGAGACAGAGGAAGGCCTCTCTCTTAGAGGAGATCCAGACCCTGGACCACGCCTCAGATTCCGTTGGCCTTACCGCTGAGGAGTGGCTTCAGCGGTACGCCCTTGAGAACTCCCTTATGGAGATCTACAAGGGGGAGGAGACTTTCTGGCGACAGCGTAGTCGCCAGAACTGGATCCTCAAAGGCGATGCGAATACGGTCTACTTCCATGCGATCGCCAATGGGCGTCATCGGAAATGCTCTATTCCATGCATGTGGGAAGGGGATCATCTCCTGGAGCGCCAGGGGATATATCGTCCCACATATACTCCTTCTATAAGGAGCTCTTCACGGCGAGTCCCCGTTCTGGGGTCACCGTGCCAGTTGACCTCTGGCCAGCGAGGGCCAGGGTCTCTGACATGGAGAATGCGGAGCTCACCCTCCCATTCTTGCCGGAAGAGGTGGCGAGGGCAATAATGGAGATGAAGGCGAATTCGGCCCCTGGACCGGATGGTCTTCCGGTGGTCTTCTTCCAGACGTTCTGGGAGGAGATTAAGGGGGTGATCATGCCAATGTTCCAAGAATTTTATATTGGTACATTGGTTATGTCTCGCCTTAACTTTGGTGTGGTGACCTTGATCCCCAAGATAGTGGGGGGCACGGACATCCGCCAATTTAGACCAATCACGGTCCTCAACGTCATCCATCGGATCTTTTCAAAGGTGTGCGCAACTAGGCTAGCTCCTGTTATGGAGCGCATAACGCACCCGTACCAGTTCGCCTTCCTTAAGGGGCGGTATATCCATGATGGAATTTTAGCACTTCATGAGATTATTCATGAGGTTAAGTCTCAGCGCCAGAAGGGCGTGTTTCTTAAGCTGGATTTCCAAAAGGCATACGACCGCTTGGACTGGGCTTTCCTCCGTTTGGCGCTGGAACGAAAAGGGTTTGATGATCGGATGATATGTTGGATCATGCAGATAGTTATGAGTGGCAACACCGCCATTAACATAAATGGGGAAGTGGGTCCCTTATTTAGGCCGACTTGTGGGGTTAGACAGGGGGATCCTATCTCCCCCTTACTCTTCAACTCTGCGGTTGACATCCTTGCAGAGGTCTTAGAGAGAGCTAAGACCTCTGGCCACATCTCTGGTGTGGTTGGACACCTTGTCCCAGGGGGTGGGGTGACGCATCTCCAGTATGCTGATGACACCATGATTATGGTGGAGGGATCTGAACTTGACATTATCAATCTCAAGTTCCTTCTCCTCTGCTTTGAGGCCATGTCGGGCCTCAAGATTAACTTTGATAAAAGTGAGGTCGTGATCTTGGGTTATTCGGCTGAGGACCAACAGCGGATCGCGGACAACCTAAACTGTAGGTTGGCCACTTTCCAGTGACTTATCTGGGGATGCCGTCCGGATACTCGGATCCTTGTAAAGGATCTGGACCCGCTAGTTGAGCGGGTCAAGTCGAAGGCCGCGCCGTGGCAGGGGAGGTTTACCTACAAGGGGAGCAAGACCACTCTCATTGACTCCTGCCTATCTAGTCTCCCCATGTTTATGATGGGGTTATATATACTGCCGGAGGGGGTACATGGCAGCTTTGATAGAGAGTTGTCCCGCTTCTTCTGGCAGGCGGCTAACGGACGTCAAAAGTATCATATGGTGAAATGGGCAGACCTTTGCGCCCCAAGGAGGTTGGGGGCATAGGTATTTTGGCTTCCCGTCGCATGAATGAGGCTCTCATGCTGAAGTGGGTCTGGAGGATCCTGAGGGGTGATGGGGGACTTTGGCTTCAACTAATGAAGGCCAAGTACTACGTGGTTGTCCTCTCATGGCCTGTGAGAGGAAGGAGGGGTCTCAGTTTTGGAGATCTCTTCAAGCCATCAAACATGAGATCTGGCTTGGGGCTACCTTCTCCGTAGGCGACGGAGGGAGTACCCTGTTTTGGCTAGATTCATGGCTTGGTGAAAGATCACTTAGGCATGAATTCTCGGAGCTCTTTGCTATCTGCTCTGACCCAATGCTCTTGGTGGCGGATGTGGCCCATAATGGGCACTGGAACATTAGGTTCCGCCGCACTTTTGGTCTTGTCGAGGCCAACAAGTGGGAGTACCTATTGGCCTCCCTTCCATACTCCCTTTCGGACGCCCCGGATAGTGTTTCTTGGACCCTCTCGCCCTCAAAATGCTTTACAGTTGGTTCTGCTTACCGAGCCCTATTTAGAGGACCCGTGCTCTCGTGGACTTCCCACTTGTGGAAGGCCCCTATGCCACTGAAGATTAAGATCTTTACGTGGCAGTTGCTGCGAGACCGCCTCCCTTCGGGTGTGGAGGTGGTCAAGCGATTTGGCCCAGGGGATGGTACTTGTCCCTTATGCGCGGTCCCCGAGTCGGGGACCCATATTCTTTTCTCCTGCCCCGCAGCTCGCTTCATGTGGAGCTTTCTGGCCGAGGCGCTTGGGCCTGAGTGGCAGGCCCAAGACCTTGCTGAGTTCCTAAAAGTGCAGGCGAACCGTACTGGTAAAAGGAGGCGCCTCTTCTGGTTAGTGTTTGCCGCGATGACCTGGACACTTTGGACTATACGTAACAAGATGGTTATCGAGCGTGTCTTTCTGAGGCGTGCCTCTGACTCCGTTTTCAAATTCTTGGCATTTTTGCAGCAGTGGCACCCGCTCTGTAGACAGCGGGACAAGGAGCGGCTGGATGGATTGATCGAGAAGCTTCTGAGGGCGGCTCGCCTTCTATCTGCGTCATCCAGCCACTGAGTTACTCCCATATGGAGTTGTTTCGTCTCGTTTTAGATTTGGGCATCTTTGTGCTGTGGCCCCAGCAGACTTGTTGTTTTTCTTTTTGAACTTGTAACTGGATCTTTGTATGCTTGTGGGTGGTTGCTTTATTTATAAAGCGGGGCGAAAGCCTGTTTCGAGGAGTAGCTTGATCATATATCTATATCTGAGTTCCCAAATTATCCTCTCTAGCACCATGGCATATATAGCTTTGTCATGCACAACATTCTTTTAGCTCGCAATGCACCATTGGCGCCTGCAAATTAAAGTATGCATCAATCAGAATTACTCACACGAACAAATAGATCTTGCAAAATGATAAGAAACACTCATTGAAAAAATATACTCATGTCACCAAATACCAATATGAACGAATATTGTTGTGAACAAATACTCATTTGAACAATTACTCATGTGAGCAGCCAATCTTGTCAATAAACACTCATGTCCAAAAAATAAATTAAGAATATAACACATGTGAACAGTAAAACAATTACAGTTTATAAAAATTAATGTAAATTTTTTTTACATTAAAGTACTCATGTTAAAAATTAGAGTAAAACAGCTACAGTATTCATGTCAACAATTAAAATACTCATGTGAATAATTGAAGTTCTCACGTGAACAAATAGAGTAAAACATTTATAGTAGACATGACAAAAAGAGTCAATGATCATGAGTGAAAGAAGTGTACCAATCATGTCAGCGAATAGTATCGGGAAGGGATGACGAACTTCTCTCTCATATCTCTAAAAAGGCGTGAATATAATCAGTCTAAGGGCCAAGATTTTACCATGGTGGAATGTGCCAAATGGTACTCACTTGCATGAGTTGTGTACTTCAAGATCATAGGCTTGAACATGTTTTATGGTAGACTCAAAGTTCATGTAAATTTAGCCGGAGATAAGAGTAATAAAGAGGGAGCACTATACATGATGTGTCTACTTTCCACGTATATTATACCATAATCTTAACAGTTGCAACGTTTTTTTTTTTTTGCGGGATAACAGTTGCAACGTTGCACATGCTACGCAATGCCGTAAAGAGGCAACAAGACAGTGCGAGCAAACTTTGCAAGGATGCCACACTGCGAGCACACTACGATTATCCATGAGAATCGATATACCACGGTATGAGTTTTCTTTTAGAAGCAGTAGAAGACAAATATTGATGCCCACGGTCCATGTATTTTTGTTCTTCGGCTTCTGACCCCACGTTATGACCTCTTCTGTAATGGTTATGAACATCGTCAGCGATGAATAAAGATCTGCCTCCTCGTCAGAAAATGACGTGTGCCGACCAGATGATCTGCTACTGGCTAAGCAAGTACACAAAATGGAAAGTACGTGCAAAAGGCTGCACAAAATGTTGATGTTCATCACACAGCCACACCACCAGAGGTGATTACAGATACCCACCTAGCACTAGCTGTTACAAAATAAATGATAGGTTAGCATCCCACCATTGTGCGCAGCCTACAAAGTACATTACGGGCTCTGCCAAATCTCTGTAATGGTAGGTGGAACACTTAAATACAATCATCATAGGTTATATTACATGATACACAACACGGTGGCAGCTTAATAAATAACACATCAGACCGGCAACCTACAACAACACGTTTAACTGCAACGAAGTTAATTCACGAGCGGCGAAGTTGGAACGTATATGTCGATCTCATCCAGGGACGGGCGGTCACACAGCTTCAAGCTGTGTTCATTTGCCAGATGCAAGAGGCAAATGAAATAAAGGTGTGGCGAGATCTCGGTCGTTGGAACATTTGGGTTACTGCATGGAAGATCATGCAGTACCTTCGTCAGGCACAGGGATGGTTCTGTGCCATCTCTTTCTTGCTGCAGCTATCAGGAAAAATGGTGTTAAAATATTTCCGCACCCAAACAAGACAGGACAGGAGAACAGTTCTGACCAATCAACAACGCCTACTGTGCTGGAGGAAATTATATTAGTAGTGAAAAATGTAATATAAGGTGCACACGTGGTATTTTTACACAGCTTTTTGTACACGTATTGTATTTCCTTTAATAAACACTTTTAGGTTGGTTGGGTACCTTCTTTAGCGTATGCCACTTTCTAAATATTACGTGCGTACCGAACATGGTAAGTACCTTTTTTCGAATGCCTAATGGTTGGTTGCAACTCAAATTTCCTATTATGCTAAGGGAAATGAAAAATATGTGGCACTTGAAGTATGTAAAATCACAACAAACTTGCTTTCAGCGTAGTTCTACAGGAATCTGTTTTCTGTTCTTAAAATGTTGAACCCACCCAAATCAGTTTGCAACATCGACTGGTGAGCGGCAAAATAATGCAGGTTATTGCCTGTTACAGAAAGCCTGAAACAAATCGAATATCCTCTCTGTTCTACAAATATAAAAGATGTATACATGTCAACTATAACTCAGATCCAAAATGTCACAAGTCACTGAACTTTGGTTTCAGAAAACTGTTTTGGACCAAGAAAGCAAGTAAATGGGGATAGCGTGGTTTTTACTTGGATTGGATTACAGCAGCACAGTTGGGTTACTAGAAAATGTCATCATGCTAATCGAAGAGAAAAGAGTTGTAATCATTACAAGCACTTTTGTCATCAATAAAACTAACAGGAATTGTGTGGTGTGCAAATACTTCTAAAAGGGGATGTCACAGATAATCTGTACACGAAAATGACAAATAAACCTAGTGTTTTATGGCAGTAGTCGAAGTGCATATCGTACCAGATCATCAGTCTCAGCAGAATATGATTCCAGAGCACCTCCTTTAAGGCATGAACATCGACTTGTTTTGATACCTTGGCATATTGTATATCTATCTTATTGACCTATAATTCAGAAAGGAAACAGATGTCAGCTCAGTACTAGATATGAATAGCCATTGATTTGGGAAAGTGAAAATACAATTACAAGACACAGAAAATATGTCCATAGTAAGAACAATCTGGGAGTGTGCCTAAAGAACAAGAGAAAAACATGGAAAACGTTGGCACAGGTTCAAGTTTTAACATATATAGCCACATAACATGTGATTTTCTTGTCTAGGAGACTATTAAGCAGCACAAAGAAAAGTTTATGTCCAGGTTCGTTATGTAGTGATTCACCACGTACAAGCTTGAACCAGTTAGCATATAAGGATCATAGATAAATCGTCAAAGTTCCTTAAGTGGAATGATACATGAGAGCAAGTCAAAATAGATTACATAACTACATAGTGTTTGCATACGGGTATCGATATTTTTTTTAATATAAAGCCTCAGTGAAAGGTACTTTTATTGCATTGCTCAGTAGTAATCAGGAGGGTCAGAGGGACGTATACAACCGTATCAATTAAACTTTCTTCAGATGCATGCAGAAAGATAACAAGAAAGAAGCGCATCCCATATAAGTACGTAAAAATGGATGATTTAAAGCAAGGAGGACAAAGGATGCACCTGTCTTGGTTTAGCAATAAGATTTACTGGCTCTTCTACATCACTACCCGCGTTTCCTTCATCGACGTCATCGTTGCACAAACTATCATCATCCCAAGGTCCAGATGGCATAAAGTCATCGTTATTGTCCCTTGAATCATCTATAAGGAGGGGGTAAAAGGTACATGGTTACCATCATATACAAAAACTGTGAGCATTATTTTAGCAAAATCATGTCAACGGAAATATAGGCAGTCCGCAGTTTTACTCATGAAGACATAACCTAGTGTGAGAACTAAGCTCCGTTGTCCAGCTTTTGCCTAGTTTACATTCTTAACAAACTTTTTTTTACCTCTGTGGATACTTTCCAGCAACAGATTGTAATTCAGCACAGCGCAGTTCATCAACTGCCGACTGAGCAGTATGCTAATAGGAGCCTATGTAAAATCTGTCATTGTCTATAATAGAATAAATCTTGCTTAGATTGTGCAAAATAGAGAAATAAAGCCTAAAATAAAACCAGTGAGTTCTCAGAGAAATACAATGGTACAATGTGATCCACAGCACAGTTTATTTAGGGAACAATAACTACTTGAAAAGATATCAGAACAAAAGCAACTAGAGGAAAGCAACACATAAAGTGAAAATTAGAAGCTAATATATTGTTTTAGAACAGCAATATTTACCAAGGACTTCCAAAAAATACCAGGAAGGGAAATATTCAATTGAAATACATAAAGCGAGAATGTAGCAAAACTTACCAAATGGTTTTCTTCTTCTCCGAGCCAGACACTGTAAAAAGGATCAATAGTTATTACAACAAACCTTAGGTCCATATCAAAATTCAAAAAATTTCATGAAAAGTTAGCATTACCAGAACATCTGGAAGAAGAAATAATTTAACAAGGCTTTCGGGTTGGTAATGACAATCCTCTGGAAGTTTATTGTTGCAGCTACCCTTATTTGCGGGCAGCAGCAATGATTTCGGGTTCTTGGGAGGTGCAAACACATTTGCCATCTCATGTTCCAATGCTTTAGTGAAATCAATATCGGGTTCCTCTTTGCCTCTTTTCTTCTTTGTCTTTTTTGCTACTTCCAAATCACCAGATGAAGTTCGGGCAGGTTCGAGATCTAGATGAAGGTATACTTCAACATTAAGTAAGCCAGTCTGAAATGGAACAAAATATAAAACAGGACTAACTACCCAGATTTACCTTTAACTTTTCGATATTTCCAATGCTCAGGTCCTGCCCAGGCATTTGTTTTTGAAGAGAAGCCCATGCCAAGTGACAACAGATCTGCAATTTTCTCGAACCTTTGGTCTACATCAGGACCATCGGGGTCCTGAAAAGTGTACTCATCGGTTCCCTGCTACACCAATACAGTCAAGACAACCAGAGAATCAGGTTTGGAACTCTAAGGTTGTAAACAAACTTTAAATGTCATTCAACAGAAACAATTGCCTCTGTAAAAACCTAAGGCCATCTACAATGCAAGGTGTTCAGAAAACTGAAAATAATCTGGTTTTATTTAAACGCCACTGCTTATTTATGCAAAACAAGTGCTTAATTAGGCGCCTCTACTACGGAAATAAGCACTGGTACTTGAGAAGAAACTGGTTTATTTCATAAGCACCTTGCATTGTAAATGGCCTAAAAGTTGATACGTTTAACAGAGGAGTAATCATTTGTAGGCATCAGATTATAAGAACAAAATAAATGCTTGGCATACAAGCTACAAAATATATGAATCGATAACTCTATTGGATTACTAATTGACTTAGCTCCCACATTTTCAAATAATCTTTCTGTTTCAAATTACTAGATATCTCTTTACAGTTGGAAACAATAATTAACAGTGTGAGAAAGATGTGCATATTCCTTTTCAATTATTTTCACGCCCAACTCTTTCTTGTACAAGGAATTAAATAACCCCCGTTTCAACTCATCTTAAAAGCAACACATACAATGCAACCAGAAGAAACTAAAATGACACTAGTTTGTAAAGGAGGACGTACATGGATAAGTACATAACACATAAGCAGACAACAGATAATACCCTCACAAATGTAGCTATTTTCAGGGATATGTATTTTTTTTAGTTCACAAGTACCTCTTCATAGTTTGTTGAGTTGAAATTCATCGAATTGACGTTGTCATCATATGTACTATCCTGATCATTGCCACCACCAAAATCCCATGTTTCACAATCAGGTTGCATGTTGTCGTCATTCTCGCTGTTATTACTGTCAGCCATCTGATCGTCCATCAATGGCATTTGCCCAGAAGATGCATCATGTGATGGCCTTTTATTTTCTTCATCAAACTGAGCAACGATATCCCTCAAGGTAGGAGAGATATCATTGCATAGAGGCATGTGAACTATCATTTGCTCAATTTGTTCTATGAAAGAGTAGCACCTTAGTGAAAACCCATTCGAAGCAAGATGTAAGGATCAGACACAACAGAACGACAGACTGATATTACCTTTAGCAAATGAAAGATCAATCACCTCAGCCTTCTCTTGAATATCAGATAAGATACATTTGTCTGGTGATTCAAACGAATCGAAAAGCACACGACAATTGCCATAAACTCCAAGATTGTACAATAAGAGACCCTTCGCTCCACCTTCATCAAACTGAGCCGTGGTTTGGTGGTATAAAGGATCCACCGTGAAGGCAGCTAGAATTGCAAATAAAATGATCTTATGATTTCAGCCCATTGATAGAAGAAATATGATCCACAGAAGCGCAAAGAGAAAAGGCTTGGAACATACCATCAAACTTCTTCACATTAAGAGACTCAAACGATGACTCCAATGTCGAAGCAGGTGAAATCTGCACAGACAAAACAGCATTAGCAAAATAAGGAATAAGTGAAGTAAAGAAAGTCAATAATAGGGATATGTACCCTCTTATCCGCATCTTTTTTGTTGATGCCTTCTTCTTGTGCAGGCTCTGAGTCGCCACCTTCTCCCAAATCTTCAGTGACAATTACCAAATAAGGACATTATAATCTAGAAATCTAGCTTATATTTTCTTTACATTTAACTGTGAACAGAAAGCTAAAATTTATGGTAAAACGATGAGGAATTTTAAATACTGCCAAGAAAATTTAAAAAGCAACAAGATGTACAAAATTCGAAATGCTCTTCTCGGAAGGTTGATGCCTCATGGAAAGTGCACACTCCGTGTAAAGCAGTGTAATATGGTAATGTGACACTGAGAAATTTCCCAAATAAATGGTAATGTAACACTATGTTATTAACTTCACGAACAAAAGGAGCTAGAATCCTGACATGGGGTATTTTTAAATAAAAGACTTAAAAGATGTTTCTATCAACCTTTGGATCAATTCAGAAACGTGATCTTTTTCAGTAAACCCCAAAATCCCAGTATTGCAACTTACTTCTGCGTTTAGAGCTTAAGAAGTTTAGTGATTTCCAGCATAATCAGAGTATTTGCACTTCATACCAAGTCGCTCAAACGGGACAAATTACACTCGAATTATTTGGAGGATATTAGAAAGGTAAGTGGATACATACCAGCGTCCTCCCCCCTTCCTGCGCGGTTGATCCCACCAAGCACCTTGTACGCCTCAGAGTGCACGGAATCAACACGCAGTGAATATATCTTCACACCCGCTTCCAGCGTGCAGCTAGCCTGGAACAAATACCATGTTTTTTTCTCACAAACATGTTTCATAAGAAAAGAACCACAAATCTATTCGCAGTCTAATAAATACTGGAAATGGAATAGCTCAGCACACACGCACTTTCTGGAAGTTGGTCTCGTCGTCCTCCTCTTCCCCTGCCTGGATGATTTCGCTGAGGTGGTCTGAGCCCCAGCTCCCACGTGTTCTTCTGGTTGATTTTCTGCCAAATTTCGCGGCAGAGCGGAAAAAAGAAGCTTAGTAAGAGCCAGGGAGCGATCTAGGGTTTTGACGGTAGCAGAGGTACGTACGTTCTCCGATGCGAGCTTGATGCAGTTCTGGAATAGGTCCATGACCTCGTCCCGGTTGAAGAGGTTGGGGTGCGGGGCCTTGGGCGCGAGCGAGGCGGCGAGAGAGCGTCGGCGGATGGAGGCCGCGCGGGCCATGGCGCGCGCGCGGGCGCGCTCTTGCTGGTCGTCGTTGGAGCCGAGCGGGAACGCGGGCGGCGGCGACTGCAGCAGCCGCGAGCCGGCCGCCATGCCACGGGCGGGAGGCGGGGTCGGCGCCGGTGGGGCGCCGGCAGCGGTGGCGTCCTCGGCTGGCGGCATCTCGGAGCGACGGACGGCGGCAAGGGAAAGGGGATCGGATCTGGGGAATTTGCGGGGGTTTCTGCTTCGTGTGGGATGTGTTGGGGGTTTGGTGAGCTGGCGGGGGTGATTTCAAATTTTCGGGGTAGCCTAGCCGCTGCCCGCTGGTAATGGTGGCCATCGGGCCGGTTTTTTTGGGAGCGCCCGAGGCACGAAAATTAGGTCCGAGGTCCAGCACGGCATGGTATGGTGATTTTCTGGCCGGGCCAGACATGATGCCCACACTGGGATGGTTTTTTTTTTTTACTTTTCGGCATGAGGGCTGGCCCGGGCAAGGCACGAAAGAACTCGGGCCAAAAAAGGCACGACCGAAAAGCAGTTATGATTTTTAGATTTTTCTGAATTTTCTATGTTTCGTCCAAAAAAAAATTACTTCCTCCGATCTATTAAAAATCTCGTGACAAACTAACTTAACCAGTACAAAGTCTAGGTACAACTTACGACAGATTTTAAGAATCGAGTATAATTTTCCAAAAAAAGGGCAAAACACGCAAAAATAGATCAAAGAGGCACTCGGGCCTTGGCCAGGCACGAAATTAGTCGGGCCATGTTTTTTCGAAACTATGCAGTGGGTCTCTTCACGCCCTTTCGTGCTAGGGTCATGTCGGGCCGGCCCGCTGACCACCATTATTGATCAACTCGCACAACCAATGTACAGATTTGCGAGCTACCACTCGTGAGACAAAAATCATATCAGTTGAAGAAAAATGTGAAATGTCATATTGGACACCCCCAAATTATAAGGATCAAACTATGTACACTATTACAGAACGACATATCGTATACCCCTGTATGGAAACGACACGAG
>CAMZMU010000061.1:208844-313298 GCA_947311845.1 Poa pratensis | reverse complement strand
ACCGCCACTCCAAGTAAATTTGTCATGTGCTACCTTTAAAACTATTCAAAACTGTTACTACTCCTTTTTGTGTCACTGTTTACCAAGCTCATGAGGACGTGGTAGATGTCTTTATTTCTCTTGTCAATTAGACTTTACCTCCAGACTAGCGACATATACATCCGCTTATCTATTAATTTTGCAAAAAGAGCTGGCAACGGGTGCCCAGTCCCAATTAATTACAACTTTAACCGCTTAATCTCTTCACATTTTGTCAACTGAGCATTCAGTGAAACATCTGCATGTGTAAACAAAAGAGAAAGAGGGATGATCTGCCTTGCTGGTAGAAATAACGTCCTTCATGGGAGCCGCTCTTAAAAGTCTAGTTGGCAAGGGTAATATCGTACTGTCTACTACTAATTCGTTGACAATTAACATACACCTCTCAAAACGTAATTTTTTACTCTCTATATGATTTCAAAAAACTAAAAAGATCTAGCACATGATTTAATCCATGCTTCCCTCTGCGAAGGGCCTATCTTTTACTTTTATGTTGAGTCAGTACACCTATTTCCTTCTTCCTTAAGCAAGCATTTGAGTTGTTGAGATTCAACCATCTATATTATTAATATTTTCACTCATGTCTTTTATCCTTCCTTTGTTCGAGCACAAAGACCTTTGCCTGCAAGAATATAACTTTGAAAGTTTTCAATGACTGTAAAGAAATTGTGATGATTGAGCATGTAAGTTCTGCAATATAGCTCTGGTATAAAGACTCCTATTAAAAGATAAGTTTGAATTGCTGATTGTTCTCTGAATAAGAATGAAGTTTGCTATCACTAAATTATGATTTTCTTTATGCACCTTTATTGTGGTTGTTTCATTACTCGTTTCAAGTTAAGTTATATGAAGGGAGTTGTGTTTAAAATGACTTGTGCTGTTAAGTAAATAATGATGCTTCTTGTCCATATTCTATATTATCGACACTTCACTCCATAAACATGTAGTCTTGTTTACTGAGCTCAGTTTTCGCTTGGGGACAAGCGAAGTCTAAGCTTGGGGGGAGTTGATACGTCCATTTTGCATCACTATTTTATATCATAATTTACTGTTATTCATTGTTATATTTCATATTTGGATATGTTACTCATGTTATTTTATCTTATTTTGCATGTTTGATGATTATTGGGAATTCAACTGCCGGAGCCAGAATTCATCTGGAAAAAGCATCGTCAAGACACTATATTTCTGGAACTCCGAAAATCACGAGAAATACAGAAGCTACTATTTCATCAGATGACGGAGGAAGCCAAAAGGGGAGGCTGAGATGGGCCACGAGGGGCCCACACCCACCCCTGGGCGCGGCCCCACCTAGGCCGCACCGAGGCCTGGTGTGGCGCCCCTGGCCCACCTCTGGTGTCGCCCCTTCGCGTACTTCTTCCCCAGAACCCTAATCGTGGAGGAGAGCCATCGAGGAAATATTCCGCCGCCTCCTCGGGACGAAAACCACAGAGAGAGAAAAAGCTCTCTGGCAGAGAGAAATCTGCAGGGGAAATTCCCTCCCGGAGGGGGGAAATCATCGTCATCGTCATCACGCTGGACTTCATCGGAATCATCATCATCTCCACCGCCATCACCATCATTCCCACCGCTCCAATCCGTTCCACTGTAACATCTAGGGCTGTGCCTTGTTTAGTTCATAGGGGGAACTCTCCCGGTGTTAATTACTCTTTGTGGTTGATGCTATTGAGTTTTATCGGTGAATTAAGGTTTATGCCCAGATTGTTATTCATTATTATATCATCTCTGATCATGGTCCATATGATGTCTTGTGAGTAGTTCGTTTAGTTTTTGAGGACATGGGAGAGTCTTGTGCAAGTAGTGAATTATGTTGAGTAATATTTAATGGTTTGATATTTAAGTTGTGGTGCTACTTCTAGTGGTGTCATGTGAACGTCGACTACATGGCACTTCACCTTTATGGGCCTAGGGGATGCATTGTGTAGTTGGTTTGCTAATTGTGGGGTTGCCGGAGTGACAGAAACCTAAACCCCCGTTGGTAAATCGGTACACGAGGGAGCGTAGGATCTCAGAGTTTAAGTCTGTGGTTAGATTTATCTTAATTACTTTCTTGTAGTTGCAGATGCTTACAAGGGGTATAATCACAAGTATGTATTAGTCCAAGTAAGGGCAGTGCATTAGCATAGGTTCACCCACACAACACTTATCAAAACAATAAAGATTAATCAGCTGCATGAAGCGAAAGCACTTGACGAATTCCCGTGTGTCCTCAAGAACATTTGGTCATCATAAGTAAAACAACCGGCTTGTCCTTTGTATTAAAAAGGATTGGGCCACTCGCTGCAATTATTATTACTCTTTTTATTTACTCGTATTTCATTTATCTGCATATCAAAAACCCCTAAAAACTTGTCTGCTAGTGTTTACAGTGAAACCTTGATCGAAACTACTTGTCAACACCTTCTGCTCCTCGTTGGGTTCACACTCTTATTTATCGAAAGTATTATGATACACCCCCTATACTTGTGGGTCATCAACGTATAAGCTCCAACCGCGGGGAAGCCTTGCAGCAGCCCAATATCGGTCAAGGATTTGTGTGAAACTAGATTTGCAGCAAACTTGTAGTTCAAGGCCTAGTCCACTATTCAAGTTGCGGTCTAACGTAGCATAAGTTCTAAGTGGTGTTCAACTTAACAGTCTCCACTACACCGGTATATAAAACAATGTTTTGGAACAAAAGTGGTATAATGTGCCAATGAGACTTTGTGGCACTAGTACAGAAAAGGCTATTAGTGGCGCACCAATTTGGTATTCTGTGGCGCACCCCCAGAAATGCTGGGTGCGCCACAGAATTCTCGTCACAAAAATTATTTCTGTGGCGCACCTGGCTTGGTGCGCCACAGAATTCTCACATTTCTGTGGCGCACCTGGCCTGGTGCGCCACAGAATTCTCAAAAAATGCAAAAAAATATAAAAAGTTTCAAAAAAAATCCAGAAAAATCAGAATATGAAATAATATGAAAAATCCTAATTATTGGAATTATTTTCATATTTTTTGAATTTTTTGAACTGATACCTTCCCGCTAGGTAACCCATCCTCAAATTGCTCGAACCCTAGCACGCTTAACTTCTAAGTTCCACCCACTCCACCTACCCTTGTGCTACTCAAGTTCTTATTGATATATATATCATATGAACCATCTTAAGTCTTGTATGTGTATATGTGTGGTATGTGTTATAAATGTGTGTTTTTAAATTTCAGATTTTTCAAAAACTTCTAAAGTTTCAAAAGGAGATTCAAAAGTTTCGAAAGATCCAAAAAAATTCAAAAAACTCCAAAAAATTCAAAAAATCCAAAAAATTCAAAAAATTCAAAACACTTCAAAAAAATCCAAAAAATTCAACAATCTTCTTTGTTATACATTTCTGTGTCTTTTTTGGACTTTTTGAATTTTTGAATTTTTAATTTTTTAATTTTTTCCTTCTTTTTGATTTTGCTGCGAAAAATCGTCTGTTTGAAATAACTTTTTTTTCTTTTGGAATTTGAGAAATTTGAGAAGTTATGGCCGTTACAAGTTTTTTTTCCTGTTTGTTGCAGAAAAGGTCAAAATTCATATTTCAAAATTTCTATACCTACTAGACACTCAAACCTAACTACATGTCAAAGGATTTTATTTATTGAAATTTTTATCATTTTCTTTTACTTCCTGCAAGACTAAAAAGGCGATCCACGGGGGGGGGGGTTGGGATTTGGAGATTTTTTTTCTGTGGTGCACCTGGCCATGTGCGCCACAGAAATGTGACTTTCTGTGGCGCATAAACCACGTGCGGCACAAAAAAAAATTCTGTGGCGCACCAATTAAGGGTGCGCCACAGAGTGCCAACCTACCTATATAGGGTTTCCCTACTAGTGTGGGGGATTGCTGAAATTTGGTGTTGGACTGTACTTGGGCCACAACCTAAACAGCCCAACTACTAAATTCGAAATTCCCATTTGGCCCATCTATTTAAATGGTTGTGTGTGTACGTGACTAAAGTTTAGTCTCACATTGCTAGTTGGGAGTGAGCTGCACCACTTTATATAGTGAGCCGTTTCACTACTAGTATGAGGTGTTGGTTGTGAAGAGAAAGGAGGTGCTCCACTCGCGCGCTCCTCCTCCTCGCTCTCCTCGCCACGCCATGCCTCGTCACGACACGTCACGACGCGCCGCGGGTTGCGGGAATGAGCCGAGGGTAGCTCATACATGTTAAAATGAACCATGAAGAGATTTCTAGGTGATCCAAGACAAAGTTTAAGCCGATGCCTATATTTTTGTAGTCCGAGAAAACTTAATGAGTCATTAACTAATAATTAATGGACGCATTAATTACATTGCCGTTTTCGATTCCTTAATCGTGGGGCAGTTACCTGACTTGATTGTGGGATTGAACGCCCTGCCCGAACCGCACTATATACGCACCGCCTTGGCGAATCCTGCTACATACGCAACACATGGTCTCGCACCACCAACGTTCCAGAACCTTGCGCCGCCGTCTTCTAAGTCTTCTCCATCCCGTCTTCCGGCGTGCACCGGTTGAAGGGACAGTAGGCCTCCGGAACCCCGACTTGATTGTGGGATTGAATGCCCTGCCTGAACCGCACTATATACGCACCGCCTTGGCGAATCCTGCTACACACGCAACACATGGTCTCGTACCACCAACGTTCCAGAACCTTGCACCGCTGTCTTCCAAGTCTTCTCCATCCCGTCTTCCGGCGTGCACCGGTTGAAGGGACAGTAGGCCTCCGGAACCCCGCCTCTTGTGATCCTGTATGGGAGAGGGGCAATCAGATTTTTGGGGAGCGCACTCACGCGACTATTGGCATTGAGTTCTTCCCCAACGACGACTTCTTCCCCGACATCGGCAACCTCTTCATCGACGACATGGGCGACAATAGCAACGCCAACGCTTCTGCTACCGCTGCGCCGTATGATCTCTTGATCTTCCTGTTTAAGATACTGCTAGAGTTTCTTCTTGTAGTACTTGTTCTAGATTCGTTCTGTTTATCTACTGTTTTAGTAGATCGCATGACTAGTATAATTCTGGTCATTCTAGTCATAAACTGTTTACTGTTTTCGCGGATTAAATCAATAGCTAAATTGCTTATGTTTTCATCATGACATACCATCTCACAGTCGGAGCTCTGGCGGGAAGTGGTGGTGCGGGCGAGAAAGAGTGGCACGAGTTGGAAGCGCAGGTGGGTGGGAAAATTAAATGCCGGCGATGTATGAGGGAGACGTACCTCCGCTGCGTCGGCCAGTGGCAGGGCCGCCTAGCAAGACGAGAAGGCTAATGAGACGCCATTTATGCCGAAATACCGTTGTGTGTATGACAAGGCAGGCCCGTGAGGGAGACGTACCTCCGCTGCGTCAGCCAGTGGCAGGGCCGCCTAGCAAGACGAGAAGACTAATGAGACGCCATTTAAGCCGACGTACCGTTGTGTGGATGACAAGGCATGCCCGCTTGTCTGAGGCTATGTTGCGGGTGTATACAGACTTGTTCGGTGCCCAAGAGCCAGCCTTGAAAGTTGGGGACGAACACGGGGACATCAAACACCTTTCGGGTGGCCCAAATAGATCGGGCGCCGCTAGGGCAAATTTTTGTGTCCTATTAGGTCGACCGGTAGGCCTATCAGGGGAGCCGGTAGGGACTCTTATCCTTTTTCTATTTGATGACGAGATGGCAGTTCCACTAGAGCGCCGAGTTAGCAAGTGCGTCGTTTTTGGAGCTTGGGCTCCTTGGAGCTCATCTTTTAAAAGAAAAAATTGAAAAATGGCATTAGTCAGGTTTAAAAAAAGTCAAAAATAGATTCCTAGATGTGGATTCTGATAATATATAGTAGGGGTGCAACAAAACAATACGAGATAATGTATATTTTAGGGTGAGAAAAATGACATAAACTCTGAACAGTGCCCATTTTGAATTTTTGTCGATTTTTTATTTTTGTGTAGTCTAGAATACACAATTTTTTGTATTGGTTTTCTGCACGCTTGCGCAGTTTGACATTGTCTACATGTAGAATTTTTGTTCAGAATCTTTTAGAACTTTAAAACGAAGATTATGATTTTTTTCCAAAATGGGCTCCATGGAGACAGCTCTTTTTAGAGCTCCTATGATTCATAGGATAGAAAAAGTGTAGGAACAAAAAATCATTAGGATTGTACTAGCGTATCTAATTAAATTCTATGGGAAGAGCAATTTCATTTGATTGTGCTGATGGAATTTTCCATGAGGTTGGAACTCATGTTATTTTTCTATAAAGTTTACACTAGATTCTTATAGGATTATTTCTTATAATATTCAATCCTACGAATTAGACGGCCAATGTAAGAAAAAATCCTAAATATTCCTAGCCTATAAAAAATACCATGAAATTCCTTTAAATCAAATGAGCCCTTAAACTTTCCGTGAGTTAGCTACCTACAGCATCGAACTGGTACGATGCTCCACAAGTTCTGCGATTGTGAGATATGGCGGTTGTAAATGATGACCATATTCCTATGGAATTCAACCACCAAATGAGCAGAATGTGAGAAACAAATAGTGCAAATATTTTTCATGGTTATTTCTCATTAGGATGCATCTGAGCACAGAGCTAAAGTGAAGATACGTAAAACATACTTGCAAGAGCGTGCTGATACTTAAATAAAACGTTGAAATGCATTTGATACGACACTGAAAAATTGTCATGTGCAAATGTACACATAGATAAACTGAACAAAGTTCGTAGTAACAGTAACATTAAGCCAATTAATCAAACTAGTTGAATACCCGTGCGTTGCAACGGGATAAAAAATGCAAGTCATGCACACAAAGTAAGTTCTTGTTGGCATATCAGGGCACGCTAGAACGATGGACACGATAATAAAGTGTGAATTTATCTTATCATCTTGTTGTTGCTTTGACAGGTGTTTAATTTTGTTTCTATGGTCCTACTTAGTACACAAATTAAGCATACACGTCTCTTTGTTCACATCAAAACTAAGAAATGACTATTATGCATGCACCTATTAAATAAACACGACAAAATATTCCGTAATAACCAATAGGTGTTTAAAGGCAATCACATTTTTTACCATTAGCTAAACATCGCAAAGGAAGTTTCGTCCATATTGTAATACTTCAAAACAACAGTAAAAACCCTCTAGCTGTGGTTCCATATGCATCAAATATTCAAGGGAATTCATTTTCTTTTGGTTATATGGCACCATATTCAGTATTCCAAGGAGAATTTCTTTTGGACTGCCCGACACCTCTCACTAAAGCACCCAAGACATATTCCACCATTGGCCCTAAACTTTGTAAGTGTCGGTATCACAAAAAAAAATCCCAGAAATTTTATTTAGTGAAAATTCGACAAGACAGTTGACTATGAACACATGCTAACCATGGTATAATCGCAAGAACATGTTTCAGTTAGCATTGACAATGTCTCCTCTTCTCTGTGGCCTTCGCTCTGAACATATGTGTAACTCACCTTCTGATCGGTTCCCGGTCTCACGCTATTATTGATGTGCATAGTGTTGCTAAATAGATGCCAGTCAGACAACAACATTAGATCATGTACGTGACATTCTTTTACTGCTCCTCTTCAATAGTTTAAGCTTGACATTGACTACACTACAGGGGCGGACCCAGAAAAAATTAGGAGTGGGGGCAAATTAAGTGACTGGGGGCATTCTTTGTGTAAGTTCGCAAAATCTGAAGAAAATATCTGTAAAATATGAGAAATACTATAGGAATTCAAAAGTTTGAGTGGGGGCATATATAGGCCCCTGCTACACTACGTTGCTCACAAAAGTTTGAGTGGGGGCAAACAGTAGGAACACAACAGTCTTCAGCAAGTTGCACCTGAACACTCACCCATGTTGCTCACAAAAGTTACTTTACCTGCAACTGCAAGAGACAACCCATACCAGTTGCTTTGGTGACCCTGATACCCATCGACGGAAGAGTATAAGACCAGCAAGAAAGTTTCAGACATTAAAAGACATGAGATGCTCTTAAACTTGTGGTGTTGGTATTTTGTAAGACACTCTGTAGGTAGCAGTAACGCAGTGTTTAGATATACACACTTTGTGAACTCACTATATTTGTATGAATTGAACTTATACGCACAAATTTGGAGTTACAGATATACAAATTTGGAGCTACTGTTTACAACAGAAAGTTTCAACATATCAGTATCACCAAAACGAAACACACGTGTGTATACTAAGGACTTGACTAATTATCTTTGTAACTAATTCCTACCATTTGGGTGCATGAGGATCAGGTGTAGCTACCATTAGCCTTGCTGGAGTAGAGTTGAATACATGCAAGGCATATCCTCATTTGTGATGCCCTGTCCAAAGAAGCTTACCACCCCAAGAAGTGTTGAATGTTGGTGCAAACTTGGGGAACGTTGTCATGAATACTTTCATTTGGAGCAGCCGGATAGAGCTTTCCATGCAGTTGAAGAACTCAAAGATGATAGTATACCTAATACCAACAAAACCATGCAAGCATTTTATCTTTCTTTCTTTTACATAAATTAGCATCTTATCTTAATTCTATCGGAAAAAATTCTGTTTTGATTACGGAGATGAAGAAAACTCAATCTGAAGCATATATATTCGGGATGATAAATACATATACTCCTAGCTAATATTAGATGGAGAATGATCAAACACAGAATATTTTGAACATGTGATCGGCAAAGATAAAATGAGTTTACTGTGTCCCTACAAACCAAGAAAATAAAACGAGAATGCATTAAATGAGTTTACCATTTTATCTTATTGTTTTCCCCAACAGCCATGTATCTTCTAGGAAATATACCACAAATATACCACTCTATCTAGAGGCCAGGTTTTTCTCAATAATATTTTCCACAATATCTGAAAAAGTGGAACTTGACACCTAGCCAAATAGTTCAGGGTGATGGAAGGCAGAACCTAGTATCACATATTTTGTAAACTTAAAATAGAACTTACCGGACTGGAGCTCTCACCTTGAACGCCTTCTTGGCTTTCCTCCTAACCGACTCCAGCGGATCATTCAGCGTGCAGCTGTGGTGTGGTGCGCAGTGGAGCTTGGTCCTGATATCCTCGTGAACTACTCCCTCCGTTTTCTAATATAAGATGTTTTAACATTTGTCCACATGCACATTCATACAAATGCATCTAAACACATTGTAGTGTACATGTTTACTCATTTTAGTATGCATGTAGACAATATGTAGAACACCCAAAACATCTTATATTAAAAAACGGAGGGAGTACATGACAAAAAAACAATAGAAGACCAAGTTCTTGACAAACATTTGTGATATGGCTACATAATTATTCATACATACTCTTAGAATTAGGACATCCAAGATCACGAAGCTACAGTTCTATGCCGGACTTCAATGTATTCACTCATGTACTGCAACCGGAGCGTGGTCTGAAATTATAACATTATTACTCAGTAAAAGAACATTCAGAGTGGACCAAAGAGTTTCAACAACCTGCCCAAATGTAATAAAGGTTTTATGTTTTTCTTTTTGTTGCTTGCCGGCTCAATATTTGTAACATAAGTTTTCATCCATTTGCGTACTATGATTTTCTTCGAGGAAAGTCAGACGTATTTTACACAACGGAATCTTCCAAGCTCTACAATTTTCAAGTCATAGTTATGTCATTTACTATGTGTATGCTGATGCCTTTTTTACTTTATTTTCTTTCTCCTTAGTGCATAATAGTCCTAAGTTATTTGGCATACTAACGCCCCGCAGCAACATGCGGGGAATCATCTAGTATGAATAAAAGTATATAACACCTCTTCAAGTTTACATGGCCAAAAAAGATAAGGAGAAAGTATTAATGGAAACAGAGCACCTTACCATACAGATAGGTATGTAAAGATATATAGATATAAGGCGACATGTCCGAACTCCAAATGCTTCAAGAAGTAAAATGGTACATGCTCTTCTCTCCTGTAAAATGTTCTTTTCCTTGTACTATCACATAACTTAGGGTTAAACTAACCCATAAAAAGTGATTGACATAACACAATTTACTATTGAATTATTTATTCTACCACTAACCCTCTGATCTAGCCAAAAAAATAGCAATTTAGATACATTTTAACAGTAAGAGTAAGCCAAACCTTCTTAGCTTGAATAATTGTTATGAAAGACAAAGGCAAAATAAAGGATTTCATCTAACATTCCCCATACTGGCCTTATTGGCTCATGGTCTTCGTACTCGTGAAGTAAAATAAAAAGTACATGATACCCTTCCTAATTACAGCTACAAGAGTATAAATGTGTCTTGTAAGAATACTACTGTATGTAACTATCTATTCATTCAATGATGACACAAGTGTCAAATAACTTGTGAAATTATGTGTTTAATGCCTCACAATAAACAGATATACAACAAGCTGCACAGTGCATACGACTGGATAGTTAGCGCAACAGTACCTTATTAGGTTCAGCAATCAACTCCAACTGATAGCACTGGACAAACCAGTGAGAAGCACACTCTTGACAATTCTGGTCGAGCCTAACGAATGCTGTTTCTAGCAATGGCATGCTTTCAAGCAAAGGAGTCATGAAGTCACAATCATCTAGGACAGAAATCCTAGTGCGGGATTGATCAAGGAAGAAACCACCGGTAATGCACAAACGCTTCAGTGATTTAGATGAAATCTTCCGCATGCAAATATCGCAGTAGTACATCTGCGAGTCCTTTAGTACCGGACAACTCGAGAAATCCATAGAGCTTTTGAAGATAACACTCTGAAGATGTAAGGCCAATGAGGTGTCGAGAGATGAAATCGTGAAAGGCATATTGAGTAGCAAGTGTTGCTCGCCACAGTAGTCATAACATGGAGCGCCTTAACATCGCACGCTAGAGCGTACAGAATCCACAGCTGGAGCGCCTGGATGTATGGGCACGACTGACTATGACCAGTACCGTATGGAAAGAGAGTGATCTCACAGTTGACAAGAGGTGAGCGGTTTCGGAGCATGATCAGATGGCTGGCGAACTTGTCGAACCTTGAGTAACTGTCATTGATGAGGCCATGGATGGGGCGCAGGCTGGGGGTGTACCTCCAGAGGTTCTGCCACCGGTGGGCGAGCACCCATATCCGCACGGCAGGACAGTGTGTGCAGCAGGAGCGCGTCCGGGAGTGCGCTTACACAGTCCTCGCCGCTCTCCGCAGCATTCTTGATCCTCTCAGGCATTCCGTCGTACAGGAGGGCGGCGCCGAACCTGCAGAGCACGAGATGAGCAACGGAACTCCGCTACACCAGTCACCAGCTAAGAAATAAGGACGAAAATAAACAATCGAAGAATCTGTCCAAGATGCTTACCCCGTTGCAAAAGCTGGCCGCTTAGTTATCAGTCCACGAATGGCCGGATAGACATCGAGGACATTAGCGCGGCGCTGTCGCATCGAGGGATCGCCCGCGCAATTGCTGTACTTCCGGGCGGGCACGCGGTTGAAGTGGCTCCAGAGCTCATCGCTGAACCACGGGGCTACTCCTTGGGGACGCCGGCGTCGTGGAGGCGCCTCAGCATCACGGGAAGAAGGTCGGCGGCGGGGTGGCATCGACGTAACTCGAAGTTGAACTGCCGCCGGCCGCCGATGATGACCATGCGCTCATCGGCGACGAGGATGTCATTGGCGTACCCCGCCGGGCGGCCAGGAAGTCCGGGAGTTCGACCCAGCCTGACTTCGGTGAGAAGAGGCGCACATGAAGTCGCCGTTGGAGAAGCTGCCGGTCTGAATCTCTCCCCAATTCTGTAAGATCCGACCAGAATAGGGACGCGGGGCCGCGTGGAGCAGCAGACGCCGTAGACATGGGACTGTCTAGATGATCCATGGATGGCCGCCTCTGTTGGGATTTCGGAGAGGTGACAGGCGCGGCGGGGCCGAACGGTATCGACGTGTTTTTGTCTTTTTCTTAGAGACGTTTTGTGTTTTTTCAGGTAGGAGAGAGCAGTAGCGTAGCCAGGATAGAGCAACGCCCCACGCCATGTTCATGCTACAGTGACAAATAGTGCAGAAAATAGCTACATAATTATAATCAACAAAGAAATTAGCGTCCACGTCCCAGGCCAAGGTAGCCTGGCTACGCCCCTGGGAGAGAGAATGATAGATTCTGTTGAGATCTGGGCGTGCGCCGTGCGGTTTGAAGGGCATGTTTCAACTCAGGATCGGATAAGAATAATCCACGTTTTTAGCGGTGGCATTTTCCGTGAATATTTAGAGGTGTGACACCAACGACGTTCTCTGCATAATAACATGCTTGGAAGTGTTCCATTTACCCTCCAATCAAGTACCCAAAGATATTCCGACCATTCAACACAGCCCACAATCACAAATGAAATGGAGAAAGGCACACCAAACTCATCCACAAAACGAAATTATGACGAGTTCTCATAGTATAACAAAAGCACATTTGTCTGGATTGGACAGTCTCTGCATGTCGTACCCAACATTTTATTCTTGTGTCCTGTCTCCAGATATATACATTAGAGACAATATGGTAATGGCTCATGCAGATCCCAGGAAACGATTCATCCAGGTAGAGAAGCGGGACCATGCCAGGTCAATGGCACCCTGGTTTTCATCAGTCAAACCCATGCCTTTTCTCCTCTTGAGGGCCTCTGGTGATGCGTTCATAAAGGCATGGGAGCATCCAGAGTATATGTGGACTTCATGTGGTACTCCAGAAGACTTGAGCTCCTCCTCCAATGACTTGGCTGCCTGAAACATCACATAGCAATGTTATATATTCTTACTTTATATAATGATAATTATCCAGCGATAATAATTATATGCACATAAAGTTTAAATTAGTTGCCCCCAACACATTCTACTCTCTGATCAAGGTTTAGACAAGATCTGGTAACATGCACTTATTACGTAGCAATATATACTGACAACAAGAAGGTAGGCGGTTTTATGCATCTTTCAACGGAATTACACGTGTTTGGCTGTATGCACAAAGGGTTAAAAGAACTGCCAAAATGTAAACGGATTCACCATTGGCCACACAGAAGGAATTAGAAACCTATTTCCCATTCATGACTCTTTACGGAAAACAAATACACCTGGATATTGTTTTATTAAACAAGACTAAGAAAGTAGCAATGAACGAAAAATGGAAAGGCAAGGAAGTTCTTACAGTCACATCTGCAAATCCAACAAAGCTGTCAAGCTCCCCAAAATGAGCCTGGATGGGAGCCTGAGCCTTGGAAGGATCAGCAAGCTCTGAAGATGGCTTCCCATAGAAAGCAACAACAGCATCAACCTCTGGGACCAAAACTCCACTTGCAATTGCCAAAGCCCCACCCATGCAGTAACCAGTAACACCGACCTAAATATAACAAAGAAAAGTTAGATGTCATAAAATAAGTTAACATAAAGCAAATCATTACAATCTGCACTGTTCTCCGCCAATTAACTGGGCACCTTCTTCATAATCAATGAAACAGGCAAAGTTTTTGCTTTGGTTAAAAAAAAAACAATCTGCATTCGTTTTCAACAAAACAAATTTATATAACATAATCAGGAATATTTATTCTCCTGCACTCCTAGTCTCCTATTATAGTTACTTGGTCAGAGTTTATTGGTAACTCTCTCATAACATAGTGGTTTTACTCGACTGATTTTATTTCAGTTCCTTTATTGGATACTTCAAATTTTACTTATATTTTCTTGCTTTCCTTGATTTATCAAAGAATAAATTTACCAACTAGACTGTCTAACTCTTCATAATGTTTTTAACAAGAGCACAAATTAAATAGCATAGTGATTTTTTTGGTAATCCATACCTGAGACAGACATTCAGCCTTTCAAACATTTGACTAATGTGTAATGCCACAATTTTCCAATTTCATGTGAACAAAACAATTAGAGGTTCCAAAATTCGTATCTTACTACAATCTCCACTGGACTTCTCGTGTTAGAACTGACAAGATCAAAGTATATGCTAACAGAACTTATAGCAAGATGTCAAGTGTGACAGAAATGCCCCAAGGTTCTCACTAATTAATTGATTATTTGAAGCCTTTTCAATGAAAATAGCCATTGGTACACTCACAGTTGACGGAATATGATTATTTCCGGAATGTGAGACCTTACATGTATAACTAACAAGCACAGTTTGCTAATCTAGTTAGCCATCGAAATCGTGCAGCAAGATTTGTGCAAGCAAACAAACAATATGTGTACCTACATATTTTGCTGTGTGGGAACTGGGGGTAGCACAACAAATCTACGCAAAGGTTAAAGATATTATCACCTGCATTTTCACTGAACTATTATTATTGATCATTTTCTTGTACACACAGGAGTTAATACCATAAGAGGCTCAATCAACATAATCGTGTCACAATGGTATCTTAGTCCTAGCTATCGGATGGCAAATAGGCAGAAGACACACTTTCTACTTGTAGTACTAAGCAAAATGATGGTGTGCCACCCAAGTAAACATTTTGAGTAAGGAAAACGTGCAGGGAAAGTGTTGAAACACTAACGTAGATAAAAAAGAAGAAGTAAAATACCTTGGGTGATCCACTTTCCTTCAGCCATTTAACTGAAGCCTGAATATCCTTGATTGCACCCTGCCAATCTAGACCTTCCATCAGATGTTGAGCCTCAGCTACCTCCAAAGCAACCTTCCCACGGTACAAACTGAAATTTTAAAAAGGATGCAAAGGAACAAGGAATTTGAATGAGCAATACATTTCTGAGAAAGTACTAGCACTTTATGAAGCATCCGTTTCATGATACTTTATCCCGAACAAATGGTGCAAAGAAAAAGCCACACAATATCATCATACTCTGGAATAAGTGCTCTATATCCATCACCGATTTGGGAAATGTGGATGGCATGATTCTTGACCTCATAGTCAACCCCCCACCACTCCTGCAAAACTACAACTCCAGGAGCATTTTCTTTGCCAACAACATATGCATCAAAGGTCTGCAGATAGAAAATATCATATCAGTTTATGAGTTAGGATGTAAGATATGGAGCAAAAGCCCAAAGGTTATCAGAAAGCCTGTGAAGTATGTAAAATGCACAATCGTAGAAAAACCATGACTTTCTTTCGTTTTGGCTATGGTTGTATACTTCATATGATGGCACTAAAGGAAAAGTGATGGTACTATACTTGTATTACATGTGTTACGACTCATATTTCCATATAGATTCTAGACCTTATTTTCCAGAGAAGTTTGTTAGTTCCTTTAGCTGCTGGAAGCTGGTTTGGATGAAATTCTAGAGCATTGCATCCAGGAAAATTTCTGGATACACAGAGAGGGTCGATTAGTTCCATAATTTTGGGTATCTACTTGTGCATATTCTACGAAAATTTCCCACGGCTAAGAAACCTTAAACTGTGTGATAAAACAAATCCACACTCAGAAGGCGCAAATAAGATGATAAATACTAAGCAGCGAAGGTAAAACTTGTGACACAGTGAAGTCATACTATCCTCCCAAATCCTAATAATTTCGATTAACGAACCGAATCCCATGTTTACAGTACACAAGCATACAAATCACAGGATGGAGAAAACTCAACAATCTGGCAAACCCAAAATCGACACGAAATGCGATTCGTAAACCCCCTTCCCTCCGTGACCAAGCAAGTCGCACGGGCTCTCGCCCAAACAAGAGAACAAGTGAGGTGGGGGAGGAGTGGTCACCGTGTCCTCGCGCTGGATCTGGACCTTCTGGAACTGGCTGGCGGCGTCGGCGGCCATGGCGGCTCGGGGTTGGAAAAGGGAGGAGCTGGTGGAGAGAGGAAGGAGGCGCGTCGGAGCAGCAGATGCGGTGTGGCCATCGCGACGACACTCGCGTTTTCTAGGCGAGTCTGCCACCTGGGATTGGTGTCCTGAATGAATGATGATGACATAGCGGGCCCAGCCCAAACGAGGTCCACAAAGGCCCATATACCTCTGCTTCCGCTCTTCCCATGTTCGCCCGTTCTCCCGTCCAATACCACGCCACCGCCGCCTCTCCCGGCAAGAACACGGCCACTCGCTATCCCTCTCCGGGCTCCGGCTCTCCCTCGGTCTATCCGTCAACGTGTCCCCCAGACCCCGGCCCTACTCCCTAACGGACTAGCCCTAGCCGAGAGCAGGGAGAAGGGAGGCGCGGCACTGCAGGAGCCCGACGCCCGCGCGGCAGCAGTATCCCAGCAACCGGCTCAGGACGCAGGCCCTCCAAGCTCCGCTCCAAGTTCTTCAACACGACAACTAGCAACTGGCAACGCTCCTTTCCTCGGTTCCGGTCAGCCAGGTACAAGTATGTGTAGAAGCTCTATTTTTTCCAATTTACAACTAGTCTGCTGCATCACTGTTTTAATGTCCAATGAATTGTAGATAGATACTCAAATGTAGAACTGATTATTGATAGGTTGAATTTTTTTATTGTATAGTCACATACATTGAGCGAGACACTCCAAACTGAAAGAACATGATGTAATTGATACTTTCATGGCCATGACAAGGCGTAAGCCTGATAAAAGTCACCGATATTGTTAAATTCTATACTAGTATGTTGGCATGTGTAAGATAGTAGCTACAGATCAAGGCAAGAGGATGATCCAGGGACTCGAGATCGATTGTTCTAGCAGAAGGATTCGACAACTACAGATTCGCTCACGCCCACTGGGCTAGCTACATACGGCACCGCCGTCCTATTACAGTTCTAGTTATTCGACAGCTCCAACAGCCGGAGGTTCGATCGCTTTTGTAGCAGGTGGCTACGCCACCCAGGGCAAAACCTATATCGCGCGTACCGCGATGGTTACTAACCATCGCGTACCCGATTGGGCCACGGCCCACGCGCGAGCACGCTCGCCGGAGACGCACTCTTCTTCTCCAACCTCACGAGCCGGCGTCGGCGACGCCGCGCCGACCGCCAGGGAGGCGCGAAGGAGAAGGCGCCGGCGAGCCAGGACCGAGCCGGAGACGGGGCCGACGCGGCCTGCCGCGGCGGCGCCGGCGTAGTCTCGAAAGTAACTTAACAGTGGAGGGTGCGGGGTCGGGCTTAGAGGGATGGCCGTGGGCGGCGGTGGATCGGCGGTGGGGGGCGGTTGAAGGAGGGCGGAACGGCGAGGCGGTCGCGAAGCGCCGCCGGCCGTGGGTGGCGGTCGCAGGCGGTTGGCGGCGGGGGAAGAAGGAAGAGGGAGCGGTGGGGGCGTTGACCGCGGACGAGCTCGGGCGGGAGGAAGAAGAAAAGAGGAAGAAGGGAGGAAGAGGGAGCTCAGCCACGCGTGCGCCTGTGCCCTGCTGCGGCATGGGAAGAAGAAGGGAAGAAGGAGATCGTCCGAGGCAGGGAATGCGGTGGGCCGCGGCCCAGAGATCGATGGTAGGAGGAAGCGGGTACGCGGAGCCTCGCTCCCTCCGCGTACCGCGCTGTATAGGACCTCCCGCCACCCAGTCGCTGCCAGTGCCAGCTAGCCACCCTGGGGGGCCTCCTTGTTCTCTTGGGCCTCGCGTCCGTGATCACTGGGCCTTCTCCTTCCTGTGTCGCGTCGCCGTTGCTGCTAGGGCAGGCCGGGTCGTCGCCAGCATGTCTTACCTGTGTTACATTTTTGTTGTTGTTGAAGGTGACCACCCTGCTGTAAAATCCCAGATCCATCGACCGGAGATTCTAGAAGCAGTGGCAGCATCTACATGGGGAAGAAGCTGGGCAACGCTGGACCTTCGTCGGCGTCCAGGTCCACGAACCAGGCCGTGTCACTCCGCGAGGAGACCTCCGGGAAGACGCAGGCCGACACAGCCTCCTTGCTGAGGGTCCAGCACCTGCAGCGGCTGGCCGCATGGGCGAGCAGGGAGGCAGCGGTTGGATCTATCGGAGCTCTCCTGGGACACCGCCTCGCCACGGACGCTGAGTCGGCCGGGATTCCCATAGGTGTTTCCACCTTCCTTTGTCAGAGGTGAGAGTTACAGGTTACTCTATAACTCAAATTGATCTATTCTTGTGTCTAATTGTTACGATGTAAGAGTGCATACTATTGACTGTATCAATCTGACTACTCGCATTTTAAGCTATTTTCCAATCTATTTGTGTTCCTGTACCATTGCATATTGTCATGTGGCAATCTGAAACTTTAAGACTTTAAGGAACGAAACCATTATATGATCTGTCTCATGGCAATATAGCAAGGGTTCTCTCTGTTAGGTTGACATGATGGCTGCATTTGTTGGCCCGTTAGTTAGCGATGATCCTTCCTTGGAGGGAAATTAGAAAGTTTCAGCCTTATTACCTGAGTTTGGTTTCTTGCTGCTAATCTCGTGCCTTATTACATTGGTACCATTATGTTTCCACTAGTTTCTGTTCTGTTTTCAGCACAGTAGTAATTGATATCATTTCGTGTCCTATAGTTTGAGAAACAATGTTTTGAGAGCAATTTATCATGTACAGATGTTTAGATGGGTCGTCATAAGGCCAAGAAAATGGTTGAACATGCAGAATTTCAGTGAAACGTCTTGTGTTTGAAATATGATTTACACAAAAGTGAAAGAAAAGATGGGAAGTTTATTGGTCATGCATTCTGTAGGACCAACATTTTGCATGTTGCCATGTTCCATTAGCTCCAATACTGAAATGCACCTTAGCTGATTGTTCTGGTAATGTTTGTTTATGGTGCTTTATATTTTAAACCATGTCATCTAAGATCTGTTATACTGTTGTGTATGTATCATATTTATTTTTATATGCCTTATCTGTTGGAAGTCAGCTTGTAGTAACGCTGATTGAAAACTGTGGTGTTTGGCACATTCAGACTCCTTTCACTTAGCAAGTTTGCAAAAGGCTCCTTAAGATGTTATTAACTCACAACACTAACATCTATGCTGTCAAACTAAAAACAATCTACAATCTGCAGTATGATGCCATATACTACCAGTGGCCAGGTTAAAATGGCTACAATATTCTTGTTCATTTTTTGATTGTGTACGTGGTCAATGTTGTTTGTTAGTTATGCTGCATTTTCTTTTCTGTATTTTTCCTATGTTCATATCAATAAGCCTTATATTTTCTTCAAATATTGCAGGTGTGAATCAGTCTTACAACCAGGCTTTAACTGCACAATCCGTATAAAGAACACCAAAAAGAAAGCAAAGAGGTGCAAGAAGTCAAATTCTGGCCAAAACAGTGTTGTCTATGCATGCCATTTCTGTGGAGACGAAAACCTAATACGGGGTAGTGGAAAGGGAGTCGTGAAGGGCCTATTATCATCAAGAAAGTCTGCTAGCATGGACAGAACCAGCATAATGTTGAAAGGAGAGAGTGTGAACATGGCAACAGTAGCTACTAAAAAGGGGATCGAGCATTCTTTAACAGCAGTCTCACAACTGGAATCTTGCAGGTTGAAAACGACTACTCTTGAAAAGGATAACCATGGTAATGGGCCAAAATTTAATCTTCCTGAAGATTCTGAAATAGAGAAAGGGGCTGTTTCTCCAATGATGGATCGTGGTCAGTTAGCAGCTGCAACTGTTCAGGAAGACATCCCATGGAAAATTGAAGTAGAAAGCACCACACATGATAAATGTATGAATGAAATAGACCCTGTGTCTAATATCACTTCGCAAGAAGAATTTCTTGTCGGGTCAAACTTCGTTACCCCTCAGAAGAACAAACTGGCAGAAGTAACTGCACCTAAAGGTTCAGCAGAACCATTGAAGGCAAGAAGTACACTGAAGGACAAAGGGCAGAGTTGTGTTTCAGTTACTGGCAAAGCCCCTAGAAGTTCTAGTAAGTCAGCTTCGAATACTAAGTCTGCACCAAGTGATTCTACTCAACCGGCTGGCAGTTCAAGGAAGCGTGCAAGAAAAGGGTGGACTACGCTGAAACAGATTGCTGAAAAGGACGAGCTTGAGAGAAAAGAGAAGATGGATAACTTTGTAATCCCGTTCTTCATGCAGTAATATATGTTACAATTTGCATCCATGTTACACATTCGTCATCAAGAATGATTACGTTTTTGTGTGGGACTATTAGTTATTAAATTTTCCATTAGTCATTTGGTAAGTATGAAAGAAATACAGAGTTACCAAGAGATTAATCAAACCTGAAACAGTTTTGCATCAATCAAGTTCAAGGAAGAACAATAGCAAAGGCCATGAAGAACAGTTACATTTTATTGTGGTATTATTGATCATCATTTTTTTTGCATCAATCGTGTGGGAAGTATGAATGAAATAAGAAGTTACCCAAGAGATTTTTTTTTTTTAGGGTTTTAAAAAAAAAGGTTTATTATTACAGAGATGTATTAATGCAGTTCGTGTACATATTCTAATCAGATCCAGGTTGGTAGTTGTGCTCACCTGTTGGTATACAATCTGAAATTATATCGCTTAACAAGTCTAGAACTGAGAAGTGACGACTTTCTTCAGTATGATTCATACCGTCAGAAGAATAAATTTGAATACTATGAACCGACTATGTTTTTCTGATAAGAGTATGATGTTTGAATAATTACAACAGCATGCAAATGTTGATGAACTGAACTGGATTATACACCATCTTCAAAGTTTGTTCTTGTTAATTTTATGAACTGGATTAAATCATGAAGTGTGGTCTTTGTCTATTTCGTCCATGACTTCTCTTGTCACTACGACATGCTGAATATCACTTGGAAACAACTTGGCCGTCTCCAGTGCGCGGCACCTTCTTTCCTTGATTCATCAAGCTCCAATGTTGATCCTGCTTGCCCATGCTAGCCTGAAGAAAAATAGAACAATACAAAGTTATCTAATTATCAAACATCATATTCTCATGAACACTACGATTAGTTCCAATAAACGAAATTTCCTGATAATTTATTTGGCGTGCGCGATCTCTAGTAATTTGTCCAACATGTGTAACAGCAAGGTCCTTGGGTCTTGGGTGTAAGTGCAGATGTCCTCACCAAGTGCATACCATGCATGTTCACACAATTTGCAATCTGAGGGGACCCGCCACAAGCACCTGCCTGCCTGTCAGACAAGAGGTAATCCAGTTTCTCGATCAAGTGTGGAAGAGTAAGCGGCCCACGGGTGCAAGCGTTTGCATGACGTTTCTCAGTAGAGCACTTCCGAGCTGGCAGATACTCAACACACCTTTCTTCCCTCTGCTCAAGATGCGGCCTCCCTGAAGTGATATGCATATATTCTTTCTATGTTCCTTTTTTTTTTTCGAGATTGACGGGGGGAATAAAATTCCCCACTGTTTGTTGCATTCATCGAAAGTAGCCTGGCGGGCCATGTTCTTACAACAGAATAGCAATTACAGGGGGATACAAGGGAAGAGAAAACAATGAAATACATGAAACAAATACAACTAGAAGAGGGAAAGCAAGAGCCACCAAGAGACACAAGAGGTGAGGGGTTCAGTCGAGAGATCACAATGCCAAGACTCAGCAATCAGCCTCACGCACCGCACCAGCATTCGACTCGAGCCCCACAGCACAACTCAGGAGCACCACCATCATCATCGGAGTCGGAGTGTCAAGCCTAGCACCTAGCACTACCCTAGATGGGGAGCTCCGCCACGGAGGTCAAGACGAATAGCAGGTGGGGGAGACATACATTGCTTCGACGTTGAGCAAAGGTGAGTCGAGACTCCACCAGAAGCACGAAGCTACCACACCGCAACAGCAACCACCGGGAGGGTCTTGAGCAAGCACATCCATATGGCCGAGACCACGCGGAGGCCAGCCGAGGAGAGAAACATACCACCGTCGGCCCCAGGATAGCCGCGCCACCACCACCCAAGCTCCCGACAACTATAGGCAGCAACACAAAGCCCTCCTTTGGGTCTCCAAGATGGCGCCTCCAAGGAGGGTGTGTTGTCAAGGGCACAACACCGTCATCCGGTCCAGCAAGCCAGAACCTAGGTTTTCACCCGGAAACCACAAAGCAAAGAACTGTAGGTGCAGGAGCTCCACGACGACACCTCCAGAGAGGAAACGACATCCAAAGACGCCGCTGCCGCCGGCAACGACAAAGTCGGTGCAGGGTTCACACCCGGAGTATGAGCACAACCTACAGAAAGAAGGCAAACGACCACCAGCAACAACCACCGCAGCCCACCACACCTCGTGGAGACCACCATGGTCAAGAAACAGCAGTAGGCGTCGGATCCTCCAGAGCTGCCGGACGCAGCGCATCCACCGAGCCCCACCGAGCACCATGTCGGCGAAGAGCAGAGGAACGCTGCCCGAGGCCAGGAACCACCGAGGTTCCGGGCTGCAGCCCTGCATCACGCATCAACGCGCCCCATGCGCGCCACCGCGTGGCAGCCGGAGGCAAGGTCCGAACGCCCGCAACGCCGTCGAGAGGCGGGAAAAGCCGCTGCTGCTGCACCGCCGGGGCAGCAAACCTCCAAAGGCCGGGCAGGGCCCGGCAGGGGCTGGCCCCCGAGGTTCGCTGACGAGATGGTGGCCACCGGCGCTCCGCACGCCGCCTGGGCGCGCGACGCCCCGCACCATCACAGCAGGGACCAAGACGAGAAGGCCGTCTCTCGCCGCCCAAGACCGCCGCCAAGATCTGGCCGCCACCGTCAGGGGCACGCCGCCAGCCGCCACGCTTCCGCCAGTGGACAGCGCCGTCGCGCCGCCGCCGTGCCCCGCGCGCAGCACCGCGCCCGCCACGGCATCCGCGGCCCGCGCCGCCGACCACCGCGTGAGGGGGAGGGAGGCCCCGCCGCCGCCGACGCCACCCGGGCTTCGCCCGGCGACGCCCTCCGGCGGCGGCGAGGAGAAAGGAGAGGAGGGGAGGGGCTGGAGGTGGCGGCGCGCGGGGGGCTCCCGGTCGCTCGCGGGAGCGACGGGGGAGCCTAGGGTTTTCTTCAGCCGAATTTCTATGTTCCTTTACTAGAGCTGCGTGGTTTCACCCTCCATGTTATAATAGAACTGAGGTGTTCGTTATCAGCTGCAGCTCTATATATCAGATGGTGCTCAAGCTCAACATTATAAACCTTAGGAACCCTCAGGCTTCCACTAAAAAATATATTCACACTCTTTGATGCATGTGAAAGTCCACGAACGACCATCTATTTTGCAGGAAAACAAAGACGGCCTCATCGGTAAATATGACAGCCAGCCGTTTCCTACTTGCCTTACCCTCAAACTTGGAGACGCAAGTGATTGAAGATCATGTACCTTCCAGCACGAGCCCCAGCAAATGTATACCAACCCGCTATCATTCCGCCGCAAGGGACTACAACAAAGTCTGACTTCTATGTTGTAAGTCTGAACCATTACGTATTTACGTTGATGCAGCATAGAAGCCGGAGAAGAACACCGCCCTTCAGCACAATATGCCGGGTCTGGGTGTTTACTTTCATTTCAAACAACAAGAGAAGGAGATATCAACATCTTTGTACAATTCTACGTGCTACGTACTTGTTGGTGTCGAAAGCAAGCGCTTCTTGATCTGGAGGTAAAGTTGGCAAATAATTTACAGTTTTCTCTGCCCACATTCTTCACAGACTGTTCGAGCCTTGCGCATGTGCTTGTGTTGCTTCTTCTTCAACCACAGACTCAATGGTCTTGGAGATTAGGAAACAATATGTTAAATTCGGCGATTAGTCTAGGCAGATCTATGCTAGCATCTTCTACTCTCTCCGTATCAAAATATAAGATGTTCTACCTACTTTTAACCCACGTGTATCTAGACATGTTTTAGTGCAAGATTCACATGAATCTTGCACTAAAACATGTGTAGATTGTGTACATAAAAAGGTTAGAACCATTTGAGGAATTTCATGATTTTGTGCCACTTGTTGAGGCTCATCATTCTCAAAGTAGTTCTGATGTTTGGGGTTATGCTTGGGGACCTAAATATTCGATGAAGAAAGCTTATGAACGGTTGCATGTCCTCTTGTCGATGAAGGCTTTCAGCCCTCGTATTATCCAGGAATTCTTGAGGTCGAACAGCGATGTCTCTCTTCCAAAGTAGTGTGATCATCTTCTCCAGTGGGCTAAACGAAAGATCATGCCGAGGGGCATACTCGGTATAATCAATGTGTCAATGGTATCTATTTCATGGAAATCACCCACACACACTATGAGCTAAGAACCATGCAAAAATGTTGTTTTCAGCAGCAGCTCATACTTCAAACACAACTTCTGTATCCGCGGGATCGCTTCATTAATTTTACTAAAGTCATCCTTCTTCTTTCCCAGCTGCCCGAATAAGTTGATCATTCAAAAGTAACAAGTCCATCTTTTTCATGAAGACTTTCCTCCACTATTGCCCTATTAGAGCTATCCATTAATCCATGAACAGAATCTAGCTAGGTATGTAGGCACATGGATCCGTACATCTCGATCGGAAAAGAATCAATAGAAAGAATCGGACGATATCTTTCTCGAAACAAACAAAAAGCAAAAGAAAGAGAAAACAGAAATCATGATCAACTAAGCCCTCTCGAGGGCTTGCTTAAGAATAAGAAAGAAGAATCTTATGAAATAGCATGGAATAAGGTTTGATCCTATTCATGGGGATTCCGTAAATATCCCATTCCAAAAATCGAAACAATCGGGACTTTTCGGAGATTGGATGCAGTTACTAATTCATGATCTGGCATGTACAGAATGAAAACTTCTCATCAATATGTTGCTGCTATTGAATCTGGTTTTGAATCAAGCAGCAAGAGTCTGACCTCAGGGTCCACCATAGAAAGGCATTCCTCAGTCCCAGAATAGCATGCATACGGGAGCCATATTCCAATCATGTGAGCAGACTTCTTCGATAAGCAAGCAGCTGTTCGCGTAGGCCCGGATACGAAAGGGAGGGGAAGATATAGAAATATATCAAAAGAGCACCTTAACGGCGATGCCTGGAAGGAGTCCCTCTTATTTCAGTATATAGGACTTCTTGTCCGCGGGACCTAACTAACTACCCGATCGATGGAAAATAAGGGCAAGTCAATACCAGATCGCACTCAACAAAGTAAAACGGGATGAATTCAATCGCCAAGACCTGCACTGGCTGATTCCATAAGCACAGAAAGAAGGGTTTACGAATCAAAAAAAGCTACTCATTAGGGTCTCTTTTCATATCCGGCTATGTGAAAACCCACGTACTCTTCTAGTCCCTCACTCTGCTTTTAGTTCGTTGTGGAAATCATGTTGTCAGAAAAAACATAAGGTTTTTGGGTGGCTTTTACTCGTGGACAATGAAAACCTTCTTCCTGCCGGATTACTATTGTGTGATGTGCAATGCTGCTACAGTGGAAACAAGAGATCATTTGTTTTTTCATTGTCCTTTTTCCCAAATTTGCTGGAGGGTGCTTGCTCCGAGTGCTGATCTAAGCGGCAAAGATGGTTTGGATTGTGTTTTGCATCTCAGGCAGAGAATTGGAAAGCCTTTCTTCATGGAGATTATCCTGATGGGGCTGTGGGCAATATGGAAAACGAGGAATGATTTCATCTTCCAGCAACGACCACCTAGTTGTATCACTGTCGTGCTGTTTTAAGGAGGAAATGCAATTTCATGCAACTAGGAAGGCCTATACAGACTTTGCCGTTTGGGTTGATAGCTTCATATGATGTATAGTTTACTTTCTGCCTTTTATTTTTGTTGCCCTAGTTGGTACAATCCTTTTGCACTAACACAATTTTTTGGAAAAGCAATAAAATATGCAGTACGAAAGTACTGTAGTTCTTCCAAAAAAAAGATATATGTAGATACATTAACGGAGTATCCCACAACTGCGCTCAAAAGGCGAGACGATCTACTAGATCGGGGCCTTTATATCTTTAGATCCTCAAGTTGAGCTCATAGAAGTGAGAGTCATGCGCCACAGTAGCTAGTGTATCCAATCTTCGGTTGTTAGGCAGTGCACTGAACTATGTACATTGTTGAAAGTAGCGGCGTGAGCACCTTAATTTCCCTGTTCAAAAAAAAAAAACTGAAGAAGGATAATCATGCAAGAGCTTTCAAGAAAAATAAAGGGATCGAAAGGGGACAAGTAATTTATCCCAGAAACTGCAGCATCTTAGATCGCCCGGGTGTGGTCCAATGCAATACCCCGGCCGGCATGAATATTTGGCGACACACATCACATGCATGAATACTGGAATCTCAAAACCAGCTAGAGACTAAAGACCCGACCCGTTAGGGTTCCCACCGCCGCCGCTACCACCGCCGCCAGGCCCTTCTCGCCGCCACCCACCTCCCCCTCCCCTCCCCTCTCCTCTTCCTCTTCCTCCCGGGTCGCCCCCGCTCGGGCGGCTCCGGAGGACCAACCGAGACCGAGCAAACCACCCCCCAGCGCCGTCCTCCCTGGCCGCTGCCACCGCCGCTGCGTCGGCGGTGGCGGCGCCTGGCCCACCAAAGGCGGAGGGCAGAGGAGCCGACTCGTTGCGTTGCTTCAGAGCGGAGGAGCGTCGTGGCCAGGTCGAAGATGGAGGCCGAGCTCGGAGGTGCGACCGGGCAGGGCGAGCAGGGCGAGGTGGTGAGCCGGTGGAGATGGCGGTGCTGTGCGTCGGTGGCTGCTGCTTTGCTGCAGCTGCCCGTGGAGAAGACGACGGCTCAGGGGGCCGATCTGGGCCCCGATCTGGGCCCAATTGGGCTTGGCTTGGCCGGGTGCTGCTACTGTTGCACACGGCGGCTCGTCCGAGCTCGGGCTGGCGTGCAGTGGTGGGCGCCTGTGGCTGCGCGTGCGGGGGTCTCCAGCGGGCTTGGAGGCCGGAGCTGAGGCGGAGGCAGAGGTTCCGGAGCGGTGAGTTCTCACGGGGAAGAGCAAGCCGGGGCGGCGGCCCCGGAGCAGCGGCTGCGGTATCGGCGTGGCCGGCAGTGCTTCTGCCGTGGCGTGAGGTGCCACAGCGGAGGCAGCATGCGGAGGAGTGCGAGGTGGTTGACGACATGGCCAGGACGTCATCCTGTGGCTCCCGAAGCTTTGCGGTCGGGTTGAACTCCGGGCGAAAACTCGCACGGACTTTGGTCACCCTCGGGTGTCATTCTCCTTCTTGATCGCGTCATTGTGGAGCTTTTCGATCTCGACTAACGCGTGTGGTTCCAAGAGCTTCGGGTGAAAATCTATGCTCTTCGGGAGCGGGCGGCGGTGACGATCTCGTCACTACCTTGTTGGAGGCGCCGCTTTGGAGCTCTTGGCTAGCGCGGTGCGACAGTTTCACGGCGGATGTGCAAAATGGGTGTGTGGTCGAGGGTGGTGGACGCCGGGGCAGCGGCTCCGGACGGTGGTGGACGCCGAGGCGGCGGCCTCGGTTTCCCACGCTACGACGGTTTTACGAGGTAGAGCCGTTGTTTAGCGTCGGCCTGGGTGGCGACCTGGATGAAGACTGTGTGGGCAGAGGGTTCGTCGACCCGACTGGATCGTTTTCGGGCAATGCGAAGGTCGACCTGGTTGCTACACCGGGGCGGCGGCCCCGGAACAGATGGTTTTGGTGACAACCTGGATGAAGACTGCGTGTGCAGAGGGTTCGTCGACCATGACTGGATCGCTTTCGGGCAATGCGAAGGTCGATCTGGTTGTTACGCCGGGGCGGCGGCCCCGTAGCAGGTGGTGTGTGTTGTGGCGTTTGTCGACTTGGGTCGTGTGGGCGGCGGGTCGCTTCGTTAGTGCTATTCTTTTGTACAGATTGTATGGTTTTTAGACCCGGTTTCCCTTATAAACTGGGTCAACTCTTTCTATCTATTCGGGCGGTGGATACGACCACCTTATACCTCAAAAAAAAAATGATTTTCGGGTAAGAAAGTCTCGTCTTGGCCGTGTCGTGTGGGGCGCTAAGTATAAATCCCAAGTGGATTGGCGTAGGTAACACGCACCATCCATCCATGCATCGATCGGACGATCAATGCGGAGATCGAGCGCTACGGACGCTGGAAAACAGTGGGACATGATGAACCACGAGCTCTCGTGGGAATGCAGTGTAGGAGGCGGCGCGGGCGCTGGGATCTCGATCGATATATAGAGCTACTCAGACCGGAGCGTCCTTGCAAGTGTCGTTAATGTTGCCGTATTTATCCTGACTGCAACAGCAAACCACGCATGCATGTTTACGTCCAAGCTCTCATCTCATTGGGACTGGATCATACATGTTGCCGAAGTGGGGTGGGATGAAGTTCAAAAGTGGGGTGGGATGGTCCTTTAAATTGTACTCCGTATTACGGTGTAAAAACATTAGATTATATAGACCAAAACCCAACAATCAACTGCGATATATGCTGGATCGGTCGTGTACTCGTGTATATAATTTTGGAGACAATTTTTTTTGGGGTCTAGTTAAGCGAAGTTTGGCCGGAAGAAATTGTCAACATAGTCCAGTTTGTTTTTCCGTTTTTCTGTTCTTTTTGGTACTTCTAGCCTCATCTAGAATTTTGACTCAGCCGTATTATCTCCTACCCATGACGTTCGGCACCGCCACGGCACGTTCGTCGCAGTGATGCCGACCGAGACATCTCAAGCCGAGGAGCTGCAACAACGATACCGGTCAGGTCCTCCCTCATGCGCGGCGCGTGCAGACGACAACGAATGTGACACCGCCGCTCACGCCCACGATGGTGTCATCGACAAGGAGGTCGAAGATCGCCTTGCGGGCAAGGCGGACTTGCCCCACGTCGATTTCCCTGGTTGAGAGCAGTAAGGACGTTGCAAAGTCAGCAAGCACTCTGTGCCATCGCAAGCCATTTTGTAGACATCGAGCGCCTTGACCGTCCTCTCTCGTGAAACCCAGCGACCAACTTCTCCATGGTGGCGCGCATGGCCTCGTGGTCCCGAGAATGACACGAGCGTGCCAATGGAGAAGGACGACGGGGGAATGCGACATGTTTTAACTGAAGCGAGGCTCGTCAAAAAATGGAAAGTATGTGTGTGTGTAGGGGGGGGGGAGGGGGGTGTCTATGAAATATCCATACACGTGTGTGACGCTTGCCAGCGTGATGACGTGTTAGAGCGTCGAGCTCTCAACGATTCAGACTAAAAAGACTAAAGTTGATACCAAAATACTCGCTATGTTTTTAAATAGAAGCATTTTTACTTTTTCTCATTCAAAAATACTTGTTTCTAAATAAGATGTATTTAGTGTGTTGATTCACTCATTTTATTCCATATTTAGTTCACGTTGTCGAAACATTTTATAATTTGGAACGGAGAGGGTACAACTTAAAACGGATTAGTCTTAACACTAAACTTTTTGATAATTTCTTCCGGCCAAACTTATTTGTTTGGACTTTTGGTAGCTTTCCACTGGAAAAAGCAGGCAAACCGAACCAGGGTGCTTCGGCTGTGGGCTTAGCCAAAGCCACCCAGCGAAACACACATGGAGGAGAAAGCACCTCTGGGTTGCTTCGGGCGGCTTCCCGCAAAGGGCAGCAAAACGTTTTCTGATTTGCACATATCGTTCTCCGTTATTACGTTAGAACTGCCACCGCACGACCCAATCGTTTTCCGGCTTGAGCCAGCAATTTCCCTCTCCCTCAAGCTCTTCTCTCCAAGCTCCTCCCTGCCGGAATCGCCGTCCCGCTCGTCTCCGGCCACCGGCAGACTTCCTTTCGTGGGCAGCAACTGGCAGGAAAGCGTCCGCTACCCAGCAGAAAAGCGTCGGCCCGATCTCTCTCCTGTATTCCTGATTTTATTTTGTTCTTCGTGGGTTGATCTCGCACTGCTACTGCTTGGGGTTGGCGCTAGAGGATTCGAGTAGCATGCTTGTACTCTTCTGCTCGTGATCGATCTCTGTCGATGATGTATGCACTTGTATGCTCTCTGATGCTGCAAGCTACAGTACGTGACAGAGTTTGACATTGACTTGTAGTTTGGCTAAATCTATATTTATTATGGATGATATCTTATTTGTGATGTATTTTGGACAAATCTATATCTTACCATATACCCTTATACATTTGAATCACTAAATTCATATGTTCTCGGAACTCTGAGGCTATTTCAGTCAATTCCTCCACGCGCAGCTAGACAGTCAGCCAAGTCGTCAAACGGTGTAACTAAGAAAAGCAGTTTTCCCTGCATAGAGCCAGCCACAGCCCAAACAAACACCCCCTTATTCCAGGCCAAAGGAAAAAAATATCGAGACTTAGCTCTTTTGTTTTACAAAATTAGAGGTCCGACCGCTCTAGCGTGCAGCTGCTTGTGCAAGTTCGGAATAATTTGATATTTTTACACCCTAATACAAGTATTTGACTCTTTTTGAACGGAGGTATTAGGTGTTTGGAGACGCGAAAACAGTTGAATTACCGGGTCCAGTTTATGACGCACACATGTAGGTTGGGACCGTAACTGTAAAGTCTTTAATTATGTCGTCAAGGCACTTTAAGAATGGTACCTAGATTCTTTGCGGCGTGGCCCGCACTGACGCACACGCAACGGCAAGAACCGACGGTAAACCTGCACGCGAGTTGCTACAATTACCTGCACTGCAAACACTCGTTTGTCAAACTTCGTTACTACTCCCTCTGTTAATATAAGATATTTTAACTTTTGTACTCCCTCCGTCCTAAAATAACTGTCTTAGATTTGTCAAAAAGTAGATGTATTTAGACATAAAACAAGTATAGATACATTCACTTTTGGACAACTTTGAGACACTTATTTTGAGATGGAGGGAGTACATATTCACAAGTATAAAAACGTATTCAGACATTTTTCATGTGTATATTCACTCATGAGTATGTATCTAAACAAAATGTATAACACCTAAAACATCCTACATTTAGTAACGGAGTAAGTACTAGCTCTAATAGGTGAAGCCAGCGTATACACCGCTGGAAGACACGATCCATGCAAGACTTCAATTTTACAACCATACGATACAGTCCTCAAACCAAATCCACAAACGGGAGGATCAACCCGTTTATGTCCACTATTAGGCATTCAATTGATTCAAGTACACCAAATCAAAAGCATATAGGCTTGTCAAGGTGTATCTATTTTTTCGAAAAGGGGAAGGCCCCGACTTTATGTATCCATCGATGCATGTAGCATTTTATGAAGACTTCAAAGATTACATCATATGTCGCACATGATCGATACATGTATCGACCATCTAAATAAATAAAGAAAACATGAAATGGCACTACATCAGCATGCTTTTCTAAGATCAAAACGCCAGTTGTACTGGTTATATACAGCCGGTTGCACCCAATACTCATTGCCTCGCGCTTCTCCATTGGTAGTAGATAAGACCACACACGGATCCAATAGATGCCATCGGAATAACATGCATAAAGCAAGATGATTTTGCATTGTTAAAAATATAATCATTGCGTATATTCCAAGTGGCTGAGACTAAAGCGCAAACTCCAACTCAGATTTATATTTTAACCAGTTCCGAACAAGTTTGGTACATTATTTAGGGATAGATATTAAAGGCCATGTACACAATATACGCCAAACCATTTTGCTAATGGATTGTTATAAAATGATGATGAATTGATTCATCTTGATATAACCACTCCAATTATGCTTAGCCAATTTTTTTTAGTAAGAATCACACTTTCGAAACAAGAACCACAAAAGATCTTAATTTTTAATGAAACTTCCATCTTCCAAATATATTTACGGAGAAATATAGTATGATCACTCTTGAAATGTAATCTAATTCGACTAAAAATTTCTGATGTAGTCAACCTCCATGTAATCACATTGGGCTGATCAGTTGCACGTCCATCAATGGTTGACCAAGTCAGATGTTTTTTCTTTCCCATACGACTTCGCTCAGAAGCCGGATTCTATTATCAAAGGATACCATAACAGAGTCTAGAACTCTAGATCCAAACCACATTACATACAATGTAAAGCGAAAATAGAGCAAAAGAAGAACCCCTTTACATGAAGGGATTAAGCCGAACTGACATAGTTCTTCACATGAATCGTCCTACTACCAGTACCAGCTAACTATACTAGAAGTAGATTGGGGCATAGCAAGATAAGTAAATGTGAAGCTATGATTCCTTAAAACCCCTCATCATGTCTCAAATTTAGACAGGTATACTATGTACAAACGTACATATATACGTGTACCGTGCTGATTTATGCTCTCTTCAGGCGGCCTCACATGTCCTTGTCGATTTCGGGGAGCTGCACCGGGTAGCGGCTGATACACTCTGCCCAGGGCCCGTCGGCGTCGCCGGCCGGCTTGAGGCACTCCCACGCGACGCTGTTGCAGTCGAAGCCGGCGCCGAAGGAGATCATCCACACCCTGTCGCCCTTCACCATCCTTCCCTTCGCCTCCAGGTAGGCCAGCTCGTACAGCACCGAGCTGCTGGACGTGTTGCCGAACCTGTGCAGCGTCATCCGCGACGCCTCGACGTCGTCGTCGGAGAGCCCGAGGCCGTGCTGCACCTCGTCGATCACGCCGCGTCCTCCCGCGTGGATGCAGATGTGCTCGAACGCGGTGCGGAAATCGGGCCGGTAGAGCTTTACCTTGGCACGCCCGCTCAGGAGCTTCCTCTTAAGCATGGACAGCGCGACGAGGAGCTGCTCCCAGGCCGGTAGAACGAGGGGGCCGAAGGCAGCGATGTTGTTTTTCAGCGCGTATCCGGCTGTGGTGGCGAGGTCCTTGGAGAGGCGGATGCCCGTGTTCCCCTTGTCGTCCTCCTCCTGGAACACGCACCGGTAGTCCGCGTCCCGCGCGGCTGTGATGGTGCGCACCACGCGCCGGAGACGGAACCGCGCCTCCTCCGGCGAGTTGGAGAGGATCATGGCCGCGGCGCCCATGCGGAAGAGGCAGTTGGGAAGCAGCATGGCGCGCTCCGTGCCCGCGTAGTACTGAGACGAGAGGATCTCCGTGGAGACGATCAGCACGCGCGTGCCCGGCGGCGCCGTCTGAAGGACGTTCTTGGCAAGGCCGACGGAGACGAGCCCGGCGCTGCACCCCATCCCGGACAGGTTCACGACCTTCACGTCGGCACGGAGCCCGTACCTGTTGACGACCATGTCAGCGAACACCGGGATGGGCGTGAAGATGCTGCAGTTAACGATGAGCACGTCGATGTCGGCGGGCTTGATCGTGGGCGACGTCCTTGCGAACACGTCGTCGACGGCGGCGAAGATGACCAGCTCGGCCTCGTCCCGGGACGCCGCGAGGCTGTGGTCCGGGGGCATGCCATGTAGTGGTACGCGTCCGGCACGCAGGTCTCCTCGCCGAGCCCGACCGCTCGAGCAGCCGCATGGCGAAGTCCACGCTCTCCTCGTCGACGAGGTACGGCATCAGGTGCGCGTGCTCCAAGCAGGTAGCGAACGGCGTGCGGTAGCAGGGCTTGGGCCGGAAGCAGCCGTACTCCACGAGGTACACGTCCCGCACCCGTCGCATGCGCCGCATCTTGGCTACGCCCGCCGCCAGGATCACCGCCGTGTGAAGACGTGGACAGGCGGCATGGCGCGCATCTTGGCTAGGATCTCTTCGGGGCAGATGGGCCACGACCTCCGGAACACGGCGGCAGCGACGGCCACCGCAACGACGGCAAAGAAGTTGTTCACGACAAGCCGGGCCACCGTCTTGAGGAAGCTGAGGTGAGGCGACGAGCCCATCGCGTGTGTATGTGAGGCTCTGAGCAAATGTGGTGTGAGAGTGTAGAGAGGGAGTGCCGTGGTTTAAAAGGCGCCCGGGTACGTGGGCAGAAGAGTAAAATGGGGCTGAATCGAGCAGCGAACCGTGCCAGCGAACAGTTTAAATGCGTTGCCAACCTCAGATTCACGGAATTTACTTTTCCTCCGGGCCAAGTGATGTAAGATCTCAAGATTGCATCATCAGCTGTTTGCCCATATACCTACTTACCTACTATATATAAAGGCTGGAAGAAATCACCCCCAATCCCGTGCGCCACGTCACCTTTCATTCTCAGCCGTCCGATCCGGCGATCTAACGGGCCAGGAAACATCCACGATGGCTCCCAGCGCAACGCACTGTTCATCGCGGAATTTTATCCAATCCGGAGACGCCACGTCGCCCGGTTGCCTCCCGGTTACCCGGTTGCCTCAGTGTTGCGCACCGGTAGTCTCTCGGTCGCCCTCCGCGCTATTGTTCATGCGCCTCTCGCGCCCGCAGACCGCAGCGGCAAAAAGGCGCACCCGCGGTGAAACCCTACCTCCAGTTGCGTGGTGTCTCTCGTTCCCCAATCCCGCACGCGAAGCGAAAAAAATCCTCCACCCGCCCGTCCGCCAGCCGTCGCCGCGCCTCCCCCATCGTTCTCCTGGCTCCTCCTCCCGTTTGTTCCTCCTCCCCGGCCGCCACCTCTCCTCCCCGCTCCTGCCACCGCCTCTCCCTGCACGGCAAGCGAACGGAGCCTGACGGCTGATGGCGTGAATCACACGCTCGTTGGGAGACCCCAAGAGGAAGGTATGATGCAGTTCAGCAGCAAGTTTTCCCTCAGAAAGAAACCAAGGTTATCGAACCAGTAGGAGCAGCAACTCTTCAGAAGGTTGTTGGTGGCCGCACGGCGCAACACGATCACCAACGTGGAACCTGCACACAACACAATCAAAGTACTTTGCCCCAACGAAACAGTGAGGTTGTCAATCTCACCGGCTTGCTGAAAACAAAGGATTAAACGTATGGTGTGGAAAATGAGTATTAAATTGCAGAGAATGAAAAAGGAACAGTTTGCAGTTTGTGGTTGTTTAATCAGTGTAAAAGAATGGACCGGGGTCCACAGTTCACTAGTGGTGTCTCTCCATAAAAGATAACTAACATGTTGGGTGAACAAATTACAGCTGGGCAATTGACAAATAGTGAGCGCATGACAATGCATATATATGACATGTTGACTACTATGATATTTAATTGGGCATTACGACAAATACATAGACCGTTATCCAACAGCATCTATGACTAATAATCCACCGCCGGGTTGTCATCCGAGTCCCCGTTGGTATTAAGTTGCAAGCAACGGATAATTGCATTAAGTAAAGCGCGTAATGTAAACAAACACATATGCCCGTGGACATAGCATCGTTAGGTTATCCCTAGTGGCAACAGCACATCCACAACCTTAGAACTTTCTGTCACTGTCCCAGATTAAACGGAGGCATGAACCCACTATCTAGCATAAATACTCTCTCTTGGAGTTACAAGCATCTACTTGGCCAAAGCATCTACGAGTAACGGAAAGCATGCAAGATCTTAAATAACATATAAGATAGATTGATAATCAACTTGACATAGTATTCAATATTCATCGGATCCCAGCAAACACAACATGTAGCATTACAATAATATGATCTTGATCATGTAGGGCAGCTCACAAGATCTAAACATGATGGCACAAAGTGGAGAGACAACCATCTAGCTACTGCTATGGACCCGTAGTCCAAGGATGAACTACTCACGCATCACTCCGGAGGCAGGCATGGCGATGTAGAAGCCTCCGGTGACGATTCCCCTCTCCGGCAGGGTGCCGGGAAGAGGTTCTGAACCCTCCCGAGCTAGGGTTGACGGCGGCGGCGTCTCTGGAACTTTTCGTGGATATTTGCTCAGGTACTTAGGGTTTTCGCGTCGGGGGGAATAAGTAGGCGAAAGGGCGGCGGCTGGACCCCCGAGGGGCCCACACCACCCTAGGGCGCGGCAGAGGGGGGCCCGCGCCCTAGGTGCGTGTGGCCCCTGGTGGCCCTCCTCTGTGCTCCTTCGCTCCGTCAGGTGTTCTGGAAAAATAGGGACCCCCGTGTAGTTTCGTCCAATTCCGAGAATATTTCCAGACTAGCTTTTCTGGAATACAAAAACAGCAGAAAACAGGAACTGGCACTTCGGCATCTTGTTAATAGGTTAGTCCCAAAAAATGTATAAAAGTGATATAAAGTAGATGCAAAACATGTAGCAATTGGTATAAAACAAGCATGGAACATCAAAAATTATAGATACGTTTGAGACGTATCAGCATCCCCAAGCTTAGTTCCTACTCGTCCTCGAGTAGGTAAACGATAAAAACAAAATAATTTTTGAGGTGACATGCTACATCATAATCTTGATCATATAATATTGCAAGGCACATGTAAATGAATGAAGTGATCCAAGTCAATGGTCTATAATTTGCTACCAAATAGATAATGAGTAAACAATGAATCACACAAGCTAAACGTTTTCATGAATAGTACTTTCGAGACAAGCATCAAACAGTTTTGCATAAGTGTTAACTCATAAAGCAATAGTTTCTAATAAAAGGTATTAATCAACACAAAGGAAGAATTTAGTTTCAGCATTTGCTTCAACTTTCAACATATTTATCTCATGGATATTGTCAACACAAAGTAGTATAACAAGTCCAATACATTGCATATAACGCATGTTGTAACAAAGTTGACACTAGTGTTTGCTTGTGGAAGACAGAAAGAATAGGAAAACTGACTCAACATAAAAGTAAAAGAAAGGCCCTTCGCAGAGGGAAGCAGGGATTAAATCATGTGCTAGAGCTTTTAGGTTTTTGAAAGCATATAGAGATTGCATAAAATATTTGATACTCCTCCCAACCTTGCTAACACAAGCCATGGCTAACCGAATCCTCGGGTGCCTTCCATCAATCACATACCATGGAGGAGTATCTATTTTTGAGAGGTGTTTGTTAATTGTCAACGAATGGTAGCGGGTGAGAACAGTATTCTACCTGTCGAACGGACTTTTAAGAGCGGCTCCCATGAAGGACGTTATTTCTACCAGCAAGGCAGATCATCCCTCTTTCTCTTTGGTTTACACACATTCAGGTATTTCACTGTTTGTCATTGCTTACTGATGAATCAGGGCAAAAGTGTGAAGAGAATTAATTGGTTAAAGTTGTAATTAATTGGGACTGGGCACCCCGTTGCCAGCTCTTTTTGCAAGTTATTGGATAAGCGGATGTATATGCCACTAGTCCAGGTGTAAAAGTCCATCGACAAATAGAATAAAGAATAACCACACTAATTCCTCATGAGCTAGTAAACATTGACACAAAAAGGGAATAATAACATTTTGAATAATTTAAAGGTAGCACATGAAAAATTTACTTGGAGTGGCAAGGAAATACCACATATAGGTAGTTATGGTGGACACAAATGGCATGGATTTTGGCTCAAGGATTTGGATGCACGAGAAGCATTCCCTCTCAGTACAGAGTTTAGGCTAGCAAGGTTATGTAAGCAAACAAGAATATCAACCCGTACACCAAGTTTTATATGACAAACATATTGCAAACGTTATAAGACTTCATACCGTCTTCCTTGTTAACCAAACCCTGTTATTAGAAAATATCTAGACCTTAGAGATACCACCGATGCAAACCAAATTTTCAACAAGCTTTACGGTAGTTCTTCACTAATAGGCTTAACTCATGTGATGCACAATTTAATCATGATCTACTTGTTAACTCAAAACAATTGACAAGCATCAAGTTATCCATTTTAGTGATCTACAAGATTAAGCAAGTTTTTCCTTATACCAATTACCACATGCAACATTTTCTGAACCAACCAAACACCAATCAATTTATTTCATCAACTCTCCAAACAAATATAAGTGAAGCAAGAGAGTACTTTCTACAAAAGAAAGCTAATAGCTCTGACAAGAGATACATGAAAACAAGAGCTAAAAGCTGAACAGCGCTAGATATGAATACTCAACAAATATAAGTGAAGAATAGGAGTATTCTCATGAAAAAGCGGAGCGTGTCTCTCTCCCAATCAAGAATGCTAGGGTCCAGTCAAGCTTTATTGAAAATAAAAGTGCAATACTGAAAATAAAAGCACACAGACGCTCCAAGAAAAGCACATATGATGTGAAAGAATTAAAATATAGTTTCACTAGAGATGACCTGATAATTTTGACGATGAAGAAGGGGATGCCCATGCTTAGACGCTTGAGTCTTCTTGAAATATGCTGGGGAGATCCATGGGAGCCTCCCCAAGCTTAAGCTCTTCACTCTTCTTGATCATCCTTCTCTCTTGACCCTTGAAAACTTCCGTCACACCAAACTCAAAGTAGATCTCATTAGAGGGTTAGTGCATAATCAAAAATTCACATGTTCTATAAGACGCAATATGATTTGTTACTTTAAACATTAGCTACAGCCACTGATGTTATGTGAAGCTCTTCCACCCAAAAAAGAATTTCACTCAACACTAGTAAAAGAGAGAATGCAAAATAAAAAGGCATAATCTGTCTAAAACAGAACAGTCCGCAAAGACGAATTTTTTCGAGGCACTTACGACGCTCAGATCGAAAACTCTGAACTAATGAAAGATTCAGACATTCATAAAGATTACGCACAAAAATTTCAGATTTAATTAACAATCTGGTGATTTTAGGAATTTCGTACAGTGAACAGCAAAAATCTGTTTCTGCGCAGCAATCAAAATTAAGCATCTCTTAACATTAGAGGCTACTCTTGGCACAACAATGCGAGAAAATAAAGATACAAAGGAGTTGCTACAGAAGTAAACACTCCTTGACTCAATAAAAGAAAAATTGCAGAAAAAAAAAATGGGTTGCCTCCCATAAGCGCTTTTCTTTAACGCCTTTTAGCTAGGCACAAAGCATGCATCAAGTATTACCAAAGACATTGAAATCCCCAACCTTTCGGTGGGATCGTCCTTCTTAATTGGAAAGAAGAACCTTCGATTAATAGGAGTATTGAATTTCATAAACCCATACTTTGCATTAATAAAACTCCATTGTTCTTTAAAAAGGGCCTTCCAAGGACAATATTACCAGGAGATTTTGCAAGAATCATAAAATTAACAGGGACAGTCTTATTCTGAATAGTAACCTTAACATCGTTAATAATCCCTATACTTTTTATGATTGTTCCATCCGCATGAAAATGAAAAACAGGGTAACTAACCATATTATCATATTTAATAAATCATAAACCATTTTTGGCATGATGGACATTGTAGAACCAAGATCACAGTAGGCACGGAACTTTTCATCACCAATATTAATCTCAATGAATGGTTCCCAATCATTTTTTAACTCAACTAAAGGTTGTTCTTTAAATTATGGCTCAGAGTTAAATCATCAATTGACTTTTCTATTTTATCAAGCTTAGCGAATACCCAGTTTCATCCACCATTGGAAAAATTCCCAAACCACTCAAAATATTATGAGCTTTCATTGAATCAATCTCAGAAAAGGTTTCCCCTACCATGGTATCTAGAGCAAGTTGATAGACAGAAAATAAACCATGGTAGAATTTTTTATAAGAACTCTCAAATCCATCTTAGGTTGCACCTTCTTGTGCAATTCCAAAATTCTCGCCCAGGCATTCCTAAAGGATTCCCCACCTTTCTGCCTAAAAGTAATAATTTCTCCCACAGGTGGCACTACGGAAAAGGAGCAGAGCTAGACATGATAACTAACAGAAAACAAAACTGAAAATAAACTAAATGCAAGTAACTAATTTTTTTGTGTTTTTGATAATTGAAAGCAAACAAGATAAAATAAAATAAACTAAGCAAGACAAAAACAAAGTAAAGAGATTGGAAGCGTGAAACTCCCCTTGCAGAAGACTGCTGTCTCCCCGGCAACGGCGCCAGAAAAAAGCTTGATGGCGTGAACACACGTTCGTTGGGAGACCCCAAGAGGAAGGTATGATGTAGTTCAGCAGCAAGTTTTCCCTCAGAAAGAAACCAAGGTTATCGAACCAGTAGGAGCAGCAACTCTTCAGAAGGTTGTTGTGGCCGCACGGCGCAACACGATCACCAACGTGGAATCTGCACACAACACAATCAAACTACTTTGCCCCAACGAAACAGTGAGGTTGTCAATCTCACCGGCTTGCTGAAAACAAAGGATTAAACGTATGGTGTGGAAAATGAGTATTAAATTGCAGAGAATGAAAAAGGAACAGTTTGCAGTTTGTGGTTGTTTAATCAGTGTAAAAGAATGGACCGGGGTCCACAGTTCACTAGTGGTGTCTCTCCATAAAAGATAACTAACATGTTGGGTGAACAAATTACAGCTGGGCAATTGACAAATAGTGAGCGCATGACAATGCATATATGACATGTTGACTACTATGATATTTAATTGGGCATTACGACAAATACATAGACCGTTATCCAACAGCATCTATGACTAATAATCCACCGCCGGGTTGTCATCCGAGTCCCCCGTTGGTATTAAGTTGCAAGCAACGGATAATTGCATTAAGTAAAGCGCGTAATGTAAACAAACACATATGCCCGTGGACATAGCATCGTTAGGTTATCCCTAGTGGCAACAGCACATCCACAACCTTAGAACTTTCTGTCACTGTCCCAGTTAAACGGAGCATGAACCCACTATCTAGCATAAATACCTCTCTTGGAGTTACAAGCATCTACTTGGCCAAAGCATCTACGAGTAACGGAAAGCATGCAAGATCTTAAATAACATATAAGATAATTGATAATCAACTTGACATAATATTCAATATTCATCGGATCCCAGCAAACACAACATGTAGCATTACAATAATATGATCTTGATCATGTAGGGCAGCTCACAAGATCTAAACATGATGGCACAAAGTGGAGAGACAACCATCTAGCTACTGCTATGGACCCGTAGTCCAAGGATGAACTACTCACGCATCACTCCGGAGGCAGGCATGGCGATGTAGAAGCCTCCGGTGACGATTCCCCTCTCCGGCAGGGTGCCGGGAAGAGGTTCTGAACCTCCCGAGCTAGGGTTGACGACGGCGGCGTCTCTGGACTTTTCGTGGATATTTGCTCAGGCACTTAGGGTTTTCGCGTCGGGGGGAATAAGTAGGCGAAAGGGCGGCGGCTGGAGACCCCCGAGGGGCCCACACCACCCTAGGGCGCGGCAGAGGGGGGCCGCGCCATATGTGCGTGTGGCCACCTGGTGGCCCTCCTCTGTTGCTCCTTCGCTCCGTCAGGCGTGTTCTGGAAAAATAGGACCCCCGTGTAATTTCGTCCAATTCCGAGAATATTTCCAGACTAGCTTTTCTGGAATACAAAAACAGCAGAAAACAGGAACTGGCACTTCGGCATCTTGTTAATAGGTTAGTCCCAAAAAATGTATAAAAGTGATATAAAATAGATGCAAAACATGTAGCAATTGGTATAAAACAAGCATGGAACATCAAAAATTATAGATACGTTTGAGACGTATCAACGGCCGTCCCGTCCGGCGGGCGGTAGGAAGCGCTGCAGGAGCTCGTCCCGGAGGAGGGCGACGACGCGGACGGAGCCGGGCGTGGCTGCGTGGTGCCAGCAAGTACGAGGCGCTGCTGGAGGTCGTCCCACAGAAGAGCGGCAACGCGGTGGTTGGCGGAGGCACGCGAGTGGATTCCCGGTGCCGGCGCAACTTTGGCTCGGATGCGCAGAGCGAGCTCCATGGCTGATGCATGTAAAATGCATACATGAACTTTGCACTATATTACTTATATTCCAGTCATATTTGCATCATATAAGGGTTATATCACTGTTTTATAATGATTTTGGGAATATTTGATATGTTTCCTATTTTTATGAAATTAACCCTGCACAGGCAGAAAACCCTATTTCTATATTTTAATGTTTCAGGGACCCAAACGACGTCCAAATGACCTGCAATTTACGAGCGTCAATTTTTGGAAGGAAGAAGACTTGGGAGCGAAGGAAGCAAACAAGCGGAGACCCGAGGCCAAGATAGGTGGGCCCACGCGGCCAGGTACATGGGCCGCGTGGGACCCCTCCTTTTGGGCCTCGGAGCTCCGTTGCCGTTGATCTTTCCTCCACCGACTCGGTTTTGACCTAAAACCGCCTATAAAAATAGCCCCCCGACGTTCTCTGGAAGGAGCGCCGCAGAAACACAGAAACACCGAAACAGAGACCTGGAGTTGCAGATTGGAGGGGGAAAACTCCGGCGGGGCGCTGCCGGCGTGGTCTCCATCTTCTCCAACGACTTCTCCACCGTCTCCATGATGAAGAGGGAGTAGTCCACCTCTGGACTATGGGTTTGTGGAAGTAACTTATGTATCTCTCTCTCTTGAGCTTCACTAATTAGTACCGTATGAGCTGCTGAACATGATTACGGTCATCTATGTAATACCTTTGTGGTGGATCTTTTTATGAGTTAATATATGTTTGAGATTGCAATGGTTTTGTTTCAGTTATGAAAGTAGATGCATATTATGTACCCCGTTCTTATTTACTTGTCATGATCAAGCATGTTTATGAGAGCGTGTGAGGGGGAACGTGTGCATTAGTTGGAGTAACGGGGGTGGCTAGTGCAGTGAACGTGAGAGAAAGTTCTGCGATCCACTTGGGTATCTCTACCTTACTTTGTTGCCTCACTAGGGATAAAAAGAAATACCATGCTACCGGAGATGTGGGTGTGACCATTGCCACTACTCCATGACTAGATCTAGCATGTTCTTATTTTAACTTCATGTCATGATACTTATTGCTATACTCTGAGTTATCTTAATTACTGAGGTGTTATGATTTAGTTCGCATCTTGGTGGAGTATAAGAGAGACTAATAACCAAAAGGTCTCTATGTTAGGACGTGATGCCCATATAATTATAACTTGTCATTAAACTGTTGTGTTGCAATCTCATATGTCAACTCTAGTGTTCCATTGTCTACCACTTTATTAAAGAGAGAGTGCATTTGTGAAACCATGAACCCCGGTCCATTTTTAATCATAAGAAACACCTTTCCAACACTTTTACCACTTTACCATTTTCTGCCATTTAAAAATCCGAAAATACAAAAACACTTTTACATCTTGCATTCATCATATAAAACCCAAAAATATCATTTATCATTGCTACCACCATCCTTGCATATTTATTTACCACCATTGCATATTTATTTCTTGTTTGCATTGCATATTATCTTGATATCATTCTCACACCTTGTGCTTGACAACCACTAGGTGAGGTTGAGGACCAAAACATTTACTTTGTTTTGTAGGTAACCAAAAGAAGGATAGGAAAGATAAATCTTCACTACTGATTCCCCGAGAGTTCGATATTAAACCCTCGAGTCACCCCTCGTGGGGAAAACACGTCTTCCACTTACTACACACTCTGCACTTGGAGTCTCAACCTAACCCATTTACTTTTCACGCAGGTAACTACGTGAAGGGCCATCAAGACTGTTTTCTGGCGCCGTTGCCGGGGAATCATTGCTGAAAGGTTTATCCAAGGGTCCCCTGCACTAGCTCTGTTTTCTGGCGCCGGGTTTATCCAAGGATATCTCACCAAGTCAACTTCATCACCAACTTGTGCTAACACCTAAGCTTGGGGAGGTTGCACCTACGTGAGCATCATCTTATCCATCTTTACCTTCAAAGCAATTTATCTTGTTTTGTCATTGTCTTGCATTTTTAATTTCGGTTTGCATATTTATTTTCAGTTTTGCATTTTGTGTTGCATTTGTTATTTCGGTTTGCATCATTTAGTGTCATTTTATTTTCAGTTTTGCATAAAAAATTAAAAAACACATAAAAACTTGCTAAAATGGGAGAAAGAACTAAGTTGTGTGATTACACAAACACTCCAAATGATCAATTTATTGCTAGGCCCATTGCCACACCTGAGATAAATGCTGATAGTTATGAAGTAAGTCCTAGTTTGTTGAACTTGATAACTAGGGAACAATTTGGCGGTAGTGCTATGGAGGATGCCTCTATGCATCTTCATGATTTTGTTGAAATATGTGACATGCAGAAATTTAAAAATGTGGAAAGTGATATTCTAAAACTGAAGTTATTTCCTTTCTCACTTAGAGGAAAAGCTAAAGAGTGGCTGCATTCATTACCTATTGATAGCATTAAAACTTGGGATGATTTAAAAGAAGCTTTCATTAAGAAATACTATCCTCCTGTTAAAATTTTGCAAAATAGAAACAACATTCTTTCTTTTAGGCAAAATGAAAATGAACATGTTGCTATGGCTTGGGATAGGATTAAACTTATGCTTAGAACTTGTCCATCACATGGGGTCAACGAATGGACCATACTACACTCTTTTTACAATGGTCTAAATTACATGTCTAGAAATATTCTTGATTCTGCTGCTGGAGGTGCGTTTATGGGAAAAACTATAGTAGAAGCTAAGAATATTGGAAAGCATTTTGCAAAACTATAGTCAATGGCATACTGATAGAGCACCTAATCCTTCTAAGAAAGTGAACTCCATAGAAGAAACAAATGATTTGTCATCTAAAATGGATACTATTCTTGCTTTCATTAATAAACAAAATATTGAAAATGTGCCTTTGCAAGAATTAGTTGGTAATAATCCTGAAAATATTGATGTCAACTTCATTAGGAACTATGGTAATAATGGGTATGGTAACAACAATTATAACTCTTATAATAAACCCCCATATGTGCCAAACAAATATACTACTAGTGGTAATGTTTCTAGTGATTTGGAAAACACCATTAGATCATTTATATCTACTCAAAAGGAGCTTAATAAGGAATTTATATCTAAGTTTGAAAAACAAGACTCTTTGTTTGAAAGGGTAGATCAGCTCACTAAGGAAGTTTCCTCATTAAAGAACACCATTATAGCTCAAAAACATGAGGAAACAATTAAATATTGTCAAGAGGTTATAAATAAATCTTGGGAACATATTCATGAGCAAGAGAGAATTGCTAAGAAACTATGGTAATGAAAGAGAGAAAGTTGAGGAAGTTAAAATGCTTAGTGAAGTCAAGGAACCATTGCTTGACTTAGAGAATTGTAGCTTGCATGAATTAATATCTATCTTACAAAAATTTGCAAGTGATCCTTCCATCAACTCTAACCAAGCTGGTTTTGGTTCTTATATTGCTAATCATGTCTTGAAAGAAAAGATTGCTAGGTACAACCAAGAGGCTATGATACCACCTAAGCTTGGGGATATATGGATTCCCAAAGTCCTAGTAACCATTGGAAAAGAGACACACCATGCTATACTTGATCTAGGATCTAGTGTCTCTGTTTTATCTAAAGAACTATATGAATACTTGAATTGAAAAATCTTGAAAAATGCTCTATTGAACTTGCACTTGCTGATGATTCCATTAAACATGCTTTAGGAAAGTAAGTGATGTTATGGTAGAGTTACATATGACATTTGTGCCTGTTGATTTTCTAATCATGGATATGGGGAATAAAACCTCTAGTCCAATTATTCTTGGAAGACCTTTTCTTCGTACTACAGGTGCTATCATTGATTCAAAAGAAGGGAATGTGAAGTTTCAGTTTCCACACAAGAAGTGCATGGAACACTTCCCAAGGAAGAGGGCACATCATTCAAGCTCCCTCATGAGCTTCGTCCACTATAAACATCAAGTAAGAAGCCTAGCTATATGGCTATAAAGAAAGCGCTTTACGGGAGGCAACCCGGTTGTTTTTATTTGTGATTTTCTTTGTGTCCTCTTGCTGTAACAAGAGACTTTGTTTTAGTTTAGTTTCTGGAATTTTTAATAAAGTGCCAAGTTTTACTCATTTTGGTTTGAAGAAGTTGCTTATAGCGTTCGGAGATTTTATTCCTGCACGAATCTGTGCACGGTATGATTTTTAATTCTTATTCTGTAACTCCGAATGAGCTCATATTTGAACTGTAGTTGCAACTTTTCATCCTCTGTATGCATGAATTTTTCGGAATTTTTCGACAAAGTTAAGTAGGGTAGAAAAATACGTTTTGCTGCTGCTGTTTTTCTGGACAGATTCTGTCCCATTTTGTTTGATGCATGCTTTGAACTTTTAACTTGAATCTTTTTGATCCAATTGAGTTTATGAGTAGGCATACAACATTATACACTTTCTGGACATCATATGAATTTTTGTTCAAGGATTATATGCAGCAAGAAATCTATTTGTTTATCACTACTAATGCACCCCACAGAAAAGAAATGGGAGAAACGGTGTTTTGAAGTTTTTTCACAGGGATTAGAGGAGATGCACCAAGAGCTATCCAAGGATGGTGAAGACCATAAGCTTGGGGATGTGAAGACAACCCCACTGGACCTACACACTCTCGGTTTGCACACGTCTAACTTCTGTTTTTCGATCGAAACACTTTATCGCATAAACTTGGAGCGTCTTTTTGTTTGTTTTGGTTTGATTTTTATTTTGTGAGACCACCACACTATCATTTATATATGAGAGAGCTACTGGAAATTTGGGTTGATTATGTTGGATGCTATTATAGATTGGGAAAAGGGATGTTGAGTTGATTTTAAAAGATACATATAGTTGCATGATTCATGAGCTTGTTAATGAGTAATAATTTGCAAGTATTTTATCAAGAGCTATCTTTTATTCATGTTTTGATGCTGAATGTTATTTACTTGTTTAACATGGATTAGTTAGTTCTATGGACACTCATGCATGCATTTAGATGGTCAACTTTCTCCCTCTTGCTAGCCCAAAAATTCCAACAAGTAAAAACTTGTTTCCAACACCTTCAACCAAAGTTTTTCCAGTGAGTCCACCATATCTACCTATTAGCTTTATGCTATTCCGAGTATGTTTATCATGATATTTGTGTTATCTATACCTCTGAATGAAAATGCTTATGTTGTTGATTGTTATGGGAAAAGTTGGTTATAGAGCTCTCTCGAACTTGATGCACACTTTACTTTCATTGCATAAATAAAACATGACCCATTGTGATTAAAATTATGATGTTGTGGGCTTGACAAATGTCTTTGGTTGAGAGTTAGCTCATATGTGCTGTCACATGGCAAGCTTTCAACATGCACTTCATTTCATTTAGTTGATATCATGTACTTTTGTTTATGGATGCTTACCATGGGTGAAATAAATGTGGAAATGAAGTAGTTTAAATGAGTTTGTATAAATGGTTAGAGAGACGCCTGGGCCGCTAATCTAAGCCATGCATCATTCATGGTGGAAATTTACTTACATGCTATGGTGAACCTTCTGTGATACACCTTACAATAAAAAGCTATCTAATGGTAAATAAAAAGGGTGTTGAGATTGTTCATTGTGTTTGTTTGTCTTGTCATTTTGATATGGGCTTGTTCCATATCCTGGGACAAGAGGTACCCCAGTTGACGCTCTTAATGATACTATTATTACTTACAATGATATTTAACTTGAACTTGCTTTGTTTCCAAGTTGAGTAACACATGGAGTAGGTACTTGTATTCAAGGGGCATGAGACTTTCAACCTGTACTTTGTCAAGCACACTACTCATATTTGCTTTCACTTTAAACTTAATCATTCAAGATGCTATGATAGGGGAATGAGAGCTTGACACCAAGGATTACCACATTACAATCATTAACTTAAGTAGAGAAGTTCAGAAGTTAGATGAAACTTATTCATGCTTTACCTCTACTCATATATATCTTTCCAAAGTGTCCACCTTTTATATTCAGATTTTCATCAATACTCTATGACCATTGTAGGATGTTCTTACTTATCATTATGCATACATGTGGTCCATAGTACTTTTTCTTATGTTACACTTTGTGAATTATCATTGAACATCCTTGCATTGAATACTTGATATCACTTCATAAACTATCTTGCATATTGCTACTCCTTTTAAGAATGAATCATTTGACTCTATGTAGCAATAGTAATCATCTTTGATATCCATTGATAGTATTAAATTGCAAAGTCCATGTTAGTTTTATCACCTTCATACTCGAGGACGAGTATAGGTTAAGCTTGGGGATGTTGATGCATGTAAAATGCATACATGAACTTTGCATTATTTTACTTATATTCCAGTCATATTTGCATCATATAAGGGTTATATCACTGTTTTATAATGATTTTGGGAATATTTGATATGTTTCCTATTTTTATGGAATTAACCCTGCACAGGCAGAAAACCCTATTTCTATATTTTAATGTTTCAGGGACCCAAACGACGTCCAAATGACCTGAAATTTACGAGCGTCAATTTTTGGAAGGAAGAAGACTTGGAGCGAAGGAAGCAAACAAGCGGAGCCCGAGGGCCAAGATAGGTGGGCCCACGCGGCCAGGTACCTGGCCGCGTGGGACCCCCCTTTTGGGCCTCGGAGCTCCGTTGCCGTCGATCTTTCCTCCACCGACTCGTTTTGACCTAAAACCGCCTATAAAAATAGCCCCCGACGTTCTCTGGAAGGAGCGCCGCAGAAACACAGAAACACCGAAACAGAGACCTGGAGTTGCAGATTGGAGGGGGAAAACTCCGGCGGGGCGCTGCCGGCGTGGTCTCCATCTTCTCCAACGACTTCTCCACCGTCTCCATGATGAAGAGGGAGTAGTCCACCTCTGGACTATGGGTTTGTGGAAGTAACTTATGTATCTCTCTCTCTTGAGCTTCACTAATTAGTACCGTATGAGCTGCTGAACATGATTACGGTCATCTATGTAATACCTTTGTGGTGGATCTTTTTATGAGTTAATATATGTTTGAGATTGCAATGGTTTTGTTTCAGTTATGAAAGTAGATGCATATTATGTACCCCGTTCTTATTTACTTGTCATGATCAAGCATGTTTATGAGAGCGTGTGAGGGGGAACGTGTGCATTAGTTGGAGTAACGGGGGGTGGCTAGTGCAGTGAACGTGAGAGAAAGTTCTGCGATCCACTTGGGTATCTTACCTTACTTTGTTGCCTCACTAGGGATAAAAAGAAATACCATGCTACCGGAGATGTGGGTGTGACCATTGCCACTACTCCATGACTAGATCTAGCATGTTCTTATTTTAACTTCATGTCATGATACTTATTGCTATACTCTGAGTTATCTTAATTACTGAGGTGTTATGATTTAGTTCGCATCTTGGTGGAGTATAAGAGAGACTAATAACCAAAAGGTCTCTATGTTAGGACGTGATGCCCATATAATTATAACTTGTCATTAAACTGTTGTGTTGCAATCTCATATGTCAACTCTAGTGTTCCATTGTCTACCACTTTATTAAAGAGAGAGTGCATTTGTGAAACCATGAACCCCGGTCCATTTTTAATCATAAGAAACACCTTTCCAACCACTTTTACCATTTTCTGCCATTTAAAAATCCGAAAATACAAAAACACTTTTACATCTTGCATTCATCATATAAAACCCAAAAATATCATTTATCATTGCTACCACCATCCTTGCATATTTATTTACCACCATTGCATATTTATTTCTTGTTTGCATTGCATATTATCTTGATATCATTCTCACACCTTGTGCTTGACAACCACTAGGTGAGGTTGAGGACCAAAACATTTACTTTGTTTTGTAGGTAACCAAAAGAAGGATAGGAAAGATAAATCTTCACTACTGATTCCCCGAGAGTTCGATATTAAACCCTCGAGTCACCCTCGTGGGGAAAACACGTCTTCCACTTACTACACACTCTGCACTTGGAGTCTCAACCTAACCCATTTACTGTTCACGCAGGTAACTACGTGAAGGGCCATCAATGGCCAACTGAGGAAGGAAGACGATGGCGGGTCGGTTTGGTGGCGGTGATATTGGATCTGGAGCTGGGAGGCCTATCGGTCTCATGCGCTGCTCGCACTGACGCGACGCCCTGTAGCGTTGTCAATTTTTCAGAGAGATTAATTCTTGGCTACTAGATGTGATTCAAGCGCTTTTGATAATTGCTCCTCATGTCCGGCACATCCTGCATCGACCTCGAACAGGTCAGCCACCAGCTCCTCGAACTCCTACTAGTTTATATTAGTTGGATGATAGATTTACACTGGACTTAATGACGGCTCAGGCTGAGCTCTGAAATGTTGAATTCGTTTGTCTACTGATATTAGGACTGAAGGAGAATGTATGAGAAGGATGTGCCAAAGAAGATCAGCAGGTTGCCATATTATTTCTTGACTTTCTCCATTCTGTATCTGAATTCAAGGTTAAGCTCAGGAGAGTGAACACAAATGTGCAGGTTTTCATGGATTCTGATGTTGCTCATGCATCTAATGTCTCTAAATTTTCAAGTTACTAGACAACCACTTAACTTCTATTTTGCATCTTTAAAGGCCTAGCGAACTTCTATTATTTTTGGTTAGGTATAACTCTTTCCAATCAGTTCATTTAGGAACTGCCTATTGTTCGTGCAAAAATATCTAACTTGCTTAGTATTTAACGCTTCCATGCTCAATTAAAAAAATAACTCAGATTTATGATCTAACTATCCATTTTTTCATCCTCTTTTTGGTCATAGGTTCCTTGCCTTTTCTTGGCTATTGGATGTGATTCAAGCGCATTTGATAATTGCTTTAAGACGAGGCATTAAATCTATTACTGTGTCGTGTTATGAGAATGATGGTTACAGCCTTGCTGGGATTTTTGGTAAAATTCCTGAGCCATATATGATGTGTACAAGGCAGTGTTACAGAGAAGGAGGTGATTTCCTCACTCTTCCTGAATCTTATGGTGCTCCTGGTGCTCTATTGGAGGTAGGATGCTCTAGCTTTACACCGTCCTTAAACTTACGGATGCTATTAATATTACTCTGATGTGCATGAATTACCAATTGCAGTGTATTTATTTGCCAGCCTTTTTTGTATGTAGCCAGCCTATGTGGTTAACTCATTTTTCTTCCTATCTAATCTCTATGGATATAATGTGTGTTCTTTATTTTAAATTTAAAGGATTATACTATGTCTCGGCCAATTAGCAGCTTTCTTTTGTTTGCTCATGAATGCACTAATCTGCACCGGCTGGTATTCATGATAGTAATGTCTTGGTTGTGGATGTAGGCTTATGAACTTACTCGGAGAAAAATCGATTTGTCCAGTTTTAGATCATGCTAGGAAAATCTTACATCGCTCATTGTGCACATGTATGATTGAATTGATTAGTGAAATAGTGGGTTATGTCCAGTTTTTAATTTTAGATTTCTACAGTGCACTTATATTTTGGCAAGGAATAGTGCTCCAGATCTCCTCATTTTTTTGTTGTCTTTTTCTGCTTTCGACGGTCCGACTTTCAAAGTTGTGCAGATAGAGATACTGACAATCAGGTAGAAAGGCCATTGATGTGCTGTTGGTATTGAGAAGAGGGTACCACATGAAAAACCATTTGAAACCTTTTGTTCCTTCAGTAATATACCACACTGCTCCTATGTTATGTCAAACCCTTCACACTAATAAAAAATTCTTATGCGGAATCATTTTCCTATTTTAGTTTACTGCATTTGGAATCTGGCGAAAGTAATGTTAGGTGTTCTATTGGTTACTGCATCTGCAGCTACCAAACATTGAATAGTTAGGTGAATGTAATGGTAGGAGTGTAATTTCTTGGCTGCATATTCTTGCTTGACTGAAATATTGCTCAACCAAAGGGCACAGATCTGGAATTTTTCGAGTATTGATGATGTTGCAGTATTTTGTTTCTTAATAAAACTATAAGAGGTCAATGGAAAGCTATGATTTGACAGGTTATTTGGGACGACATATTGTCTAAAACGACTAAAATTCAGAGTTCTATTCTTAAGCTGTTTGTGCTCACGAAATCCTTCTTTTCTTTTTCAAAGATTTTGTATATGTTGAGGTGTGCCCTAGAAGGCTTGGATTTGGGAGGCAGACTGGCAGGAGATTGGTAGGCTAGGGTTTATTCATGGGTTGTTAGCTATGATTTTATGTCAGATTGAAGAGGGCCAATAGTACATTCGATAGTAGCAGGCACCATAGTGTTCTTGGTTAAATTGCTCTACAATTTTATTGTAGTATTATTAGGTTATATTGCTTATGGCTTGGGTTCAGTTGTAAGATGGAGCACAAAAACTGCACTATAAGCTGTTCCAAATGCTATCCTAACCCAGCATGTTCAGATATTTTCTCCACTATAACAAGACAAGTAATGCTCCAGACCTTTGGCGTTAGTACCATAACAGTTCTTTTATTATTGCTTTATTCCTTAGTTCTATCAACTGCATTTGACCTCCTTTATAGTAGCCTGGATTCTAATAAAACAATTTAAATGGAATAGTAACTACATATAATAGATATCTACGCAAGTTTTTCTGCATCTTAAAGATCGAATGATATGTGCCTCATGTTATCATTCCTTTTGCGCAGATATGTTGTCCTGTGGAAACCTATCATCCACTTGGAGAATTTTATGAATGGTATAAAGTAGCTCAGCATGAGTGGTGCTCTGAAGAGTGTCACATTTAGGCTTCCTATATATATAACATGCACATCTCCTATATAAATTCATCTGTTATTTTGTGATGCACATTTAATAACCTACGAGTTATGAGCTTTTTTCCACAATATGTTTGAGTAATAAATTTCATATGTTGAAGTTGTCCTCTTAGTAGCTTCATCCATTTTATAAAGAGGTCAAATTCCGTGTTTCACTTCCATCGTTATTGTCGTCTCAGTTGCTAGACATGTCCATATGGAAAGCTTCCAGTGTTTCATGCTCCTATTTTTTAGGCCTATATTGTTGAGAATTATTTGAATGCATGTCTTGCATTCACTGTTGTTAGAGTTTTCCTTTTTCTTTGCCATACCAGGAGGATGGGCAAGTGCAGATGCAGGTACTGTCATGACACAGCTGACTAACTGTTCTAACTACAAGCGACTCTATTATTTTGGTTAGTTTCAAGGTTTAATCTCATTCTACATACCTAAACATGTTGTCCTTCTGTTCTTACTATCCAGAGAAACAATATGGTCACTGTGCAGCATTGACAAAGGCAGTCTCAAATCGAGCCGCTTATTAGCCTGAATGTCATGCCTCCGTGCTTCAGTATGGAAGGCTCGACCGAGAGCTCCTCGGCTCCTATATTACAACCGGGCTGCAGCTATGTCTACCTTCAATGGGGGCATCGTCAAGAAAAATGCTAGGGTTATCAGATGGTATGATGTGAAGGAGCTCTGCTGCATACTAACAACATTCAGTAGTCTATACCGATATTTATTTTTATAGTAAGTTATTATCCAGATTGCATAGGTTTCGGAATTTCACAAACTCAGGTTTATGTTCTTTTCTACGGGTTACTAATAAATAACTGTCATTTCAACCATTATGTTTCTTATTCTTCACAACCATTGATTGAAAGCCTGGCCACGTGCTCTGTGTATGCCATCATCAGAAATTGAAAAGAAGAAAAGTGGCAAACTGCAACCTTTGCTTCAAATATATTTCTATTACCAACAATCTTCAACCATAATAGATCTTTTAAATTTTACTCCCACCCCATCAAGGATAAAATTTCTCAGCATATTTCACACCTCAGGAGCACTTTAATCTTTTTATTTACATGACAAGGAAGACTATATCATGCTCTTAAAAGAGAACTGGAAAGGAAAAGGTTATCCAAGTTTAGGGATCCTATGTGATCCAAGTTTAGGGATCCTATGTGTAAAAATTCTATACTATAATCAAAGTAATTGGTGATATTTCTTTTTGTATGTACAGCTTACCTCATTCTGTTACATAAACATAGGCTTTTTTTCTACAGCCATCTATTAATACATTTCAGTCTTTCACAGAATTAGTACTTTATCCACAGCGAGCAGAGCATAAGTAGAGCATCATTCTCTACGGGGAATTCTTTGGGAGCCTCACATTATAAATCAGATACAACATGGGATTTTTCCAAACAACACCTTAGTCGTTTTTAAGAAAATAGGTTCGAATTTACTTGCTTCGTACTTAAGAATTCACAATGCGACAGAAGGTAACATATTATTTATTGATTATTAAAAGTTGTGGCCACAATGTGTACATGACAGAGAAACAGTGGACCATATAACCGTAAACCATCCAAAGCAGTAACAAGATCTTCCCTGGCAGGAACCAAGAAAGAATGACCCTTGCTTGAAATAATTTCATCCATGATAAGCATAATTACAACATACGTTATTTTCAAAGTGCTAAGCTATTATTCTCATGAGATTATGTGTTTATACAGATTAAATATTTTTGAAGTATTGTTGTGGAAAACCTTCTCGGTAATCCTATTAGGTTCTTGATTTGTTGCGCTTTTCTCTAACGTTGTTGTGATTTTCAGGCTCATCGTTACATTACATTCCTCTAAGATTATCAAGATGTGTTTGTATAATCATCCAAAATTAGTCATCTTCATCAACATCACCACGATTTTGTTTTGAATCAAGAAGTCAAAGTGTGGTTTGCTGATTAAAGATATGGGTTTCTTCTCCGGACTTGGAATCGTGTTCATACACAACCATGCAGATAATTGTCTTTGTATTAAAATTATAGATTGGTGGAACACCTGCAGTAGTTCATTATTTTTTGGATCAAGGTCTTCTTGATGGGGATTGTTTGACTGGTGAGTACAGTCAATGATCATTCATCGTGGAGTATAGGAACTCCTTTTTATTGGCTAATAACATTTTTTCTTCTTTTTGCCATGTAGTCACTGAGAAAATTCTAGCTAAAAATGCAAAAATATTCCCTCCTTTATCAAAAGGACATGCAAATCTCAGGACTGAGTTCTTCAGCCTTCTCCAACTCCTTGAGTACTAATGTTTACACATTTTACTTGACAAGAATAAGTACTCTGTTTTGTTCTCAGATTTCAGTTCTCTGTACTGATCTATTTCTGTGCTCGTGATATTTTGGGTATTTACAAAAATGACTTTTACCATGGATAGATAAGTAAGACATGGACCATTTAGGTTGTATTGCATGGTTTCTTATAAATCTGCAGTACAGTGAAATAACAATTTTCTTGGAATCAATTAACCCACTATTTTAACTTCTCCGACTAATTGATATAGTTTTGCATGAACATGCTGTGAGGTGTTTTTGCTGCATTGAAATTATTTTTCTGGTACAAACATGCAAGCTGAATTTGATGATGCATGTTCTTGGATGATTTTTATTGAGGTACATTCTCATTTGGTTTGGACTAGCTGATAGACATACAATGTGCTCTCTTGCTTTTATGGCATTGTGACAATCTTATATATTTGTTATCTCTGTAACTACAGCGGTGATACATGGACAAATAGGTTACTAGATGCTATGTCCAATATGACCAAGACATTTCTACCTCTATTTCTCCTTACACTATAAAGAGTGACAACATGACATCTAATCATGTTCCGCACGGGCGGCTACACCTTTCATGAGAATTGAGATGGAGAAGAAGGATCTATTCACCGAGGTCTCTTGCTTCCCCGACAAACTTTGGGCTTCGACCACGGAGCAAACAGTTACACTGGCCATTAGGCAAGGCAGACATCGCCTTCTCTGATGATGAGAGAAGTGACAACGGCGAAGGCGATGGCAGGCGTTGACATCTGGAAAGGCAACAAACAACAAGACTAAATGGTTGCTGATATTTTTTTAACCGGAACAAAAGCAGATGTCTTCTCTGAATACTACGTGGTCTTAATTAATCACTTCCTCACAGGAATTTTAAAAGATTTAAAATATGAGAAAGGCCATTAATATGGATCTATATAGTTTTTACATACATCCCATTATGTATTATTTTATTAACTTCACATTGGCAGCCTCTATTTCTTGACAGACTGTTGGATTTCTGTCTACCAAATTTTTTAAACACTAGCTCATTATAATTTGCATATAAATTTGTTTATCTAATGAATATTTTATAACATTCAGTATCACGCTGCGCCAAATTGTCTAGTATATGCTATGCATCAAAGACTCGTGATTTGTGTTAGGGCTCATTGTCATATGTTTCTAGATAAAAGGTACCAAGTGACCAATGTTAAATTTATGACAATGTGCTTACATGCAGCATACATCTTAGGCAAAGGTAAGATATGCCGTGACATACAATTTAGCCAAGAAAAAACACGAGGTGTGCGCCCTTCAAGGCGCCAACTAAGCAACCAATAAAGGGGACGTCTCCGACATCGGAAGACTAGATAGAATTTCTACTTTGCAGATTTTCCGCTTCGACAGGCGAGCATCTCCTTTAGACCCAGCTTGTCCTGCTGCTTGAAAAGAGGAAGCCACGCCTGCAAGAAATGAATAGTTTTGAAAATCATATCAGATGGATGTTAATTATTTCAGTTTCCATTAAAAGTTTAGTCACGAGATTGCGCGATAAATAGAATCTAAATTTACTTACATGTTAGCCCAGAAAAACAGAGATATCGCAAAGACTTGAACGAAAGAGACTAGGCACCAGTTACACTATAGTAGCTGGCGGACCACACTCTAAACGAATTTGGCCAACGTCTTCTAGGTGTCCACACAATAAACACAGGCCACTAGCAGTGCCATTATGTTTAGTTACATCTGAATTGGACGGGAGAAAGCAAATTACCAGAAAAAGATTTTAATCTTCATTGGGAGCTTAGTAAACCATAGATTGATCTTTGAAGTAAGCTATTGTCGCTCCTTGCGACAGTTTCGCTTATACCGAGCTAACCGAAAGTCTGCCCAAGTGCTCAAGAGACCAAGAAACCACGTCCACACAGGCTGAAATGTATATCAAGCCATTAGAGCATCTCCACCGGGGTCTCCAAATGACCCCCCCCCCCCCCCCAAAGGCCCATTGGGGGTCCAGACGCTAAAAAACGCCTCCAGCGGCACCCCCAAAGGGTCGCCTCGAGCGATTTTGTGCCGGTACCCTCGAAAGGGCCTCCAAATTTGCAGGCCCTTTCGGGGGTGCCGGAGATGGGGGCGGACATGGCCCTGACAGAGTTGCCCCCCCCCCCTTATACGCACAGCGCGCCGCGCCCGCGTTAATGAGGGCGCGCAGAAGGTCTTTCCGCCGCGTTTAATGGCGGATAGTCGCCGTGCAGTTTCTCAGGCGACTGGCGATTGGACTGGACGGCAAGCGAGGCGACGAGACGGCGGCGGCAGGCCTGACTGCACGCGTCGCATTAACGCCGGCGACAGCGTGCGCGGCAGTCCACGCGCCGGCGTCGCGGCGTTCCCACGCAACACATTTACGCCGGCGCGGATGCTCGCGCACCGCCCAGCTACCCCGCCACCCATAAAATGCCTCCCCCACGCCGCCCTCTCTACCACACCGCTCTCTCTTCTCTCCCTCTTCCCCTCGCCGCCCTCTCTCCAACACCGCATCCCATGGCGAACAAAGGTGAGGGCAGCAGTAGCAGGCGCAGCGGCCGGACGATCGGCACGGAGGAGGTCTGGGACATGTACCGCTACGGCCTCCTGGTGTCGCCGGACTCGCGTCTGCCCTCGGGGTGGCGCACGTCCCCCCACGGCGGCCTCCCCGTGCCGGCGCTGACAGAGACACCGGACCAGATCCGACGCGACATCGCTCGTCGCCGGTCCTGGCTGACCCCGCACGAGCGCACCCTCCCCGAGTACGACGACAACAACTGGGGAGCGTGGCTGCGGCGGTTCGAGCGCGAGCAGACCGAGGTGCTCGCGTTCTACGATGGCCCGACACGGCCGGGCCGCCACAACGCGGAAGGCCGCCATCGGTGGTGGGAGGCCACCGGCCACACCGTCGACTCCGCCATCGCGGCCGCGTGCCAGCATGGAAGGGCGGGGAACACCACCCCGTTGCGGCTGCTGCCCATGCGGCCACGGCGCCAGGAGGAGCGGCAGCAGCGCCGCAGCTGCCGCCCGGTGAAGGAGGAGCCACGCTCGCCTCCGTGTCGTGGAGGAGGTGGCGGCGACATCGTCATCCGCGAACGCCGCGAACTATGGCGTTCGACACCACGCGGACGGCTCTACCTGCGCCGCCCTAGAGCCAGGACGCCTCCGCCTCCTGTGGAGACGATCCCGTACGGGTACGCCGTGCCGTCCCCGCTGCGGAACGAGCACGACGGCGACTCGCCGGGGTTTCTGGCCGCCATCGCGGCCTCGGTGACCACCATCGAGCGCGACACCCCAGGCTACATGGCCGCCATCGCCACCTCGGTGGCAACGGTGGCGGCCTCGTCCTCCTCCGGCGGCGCCTCCTGCAGCCATGCACCGCGCCGCCAAGACGGCGCGTCCACCAGCCATGCCGGCTCCGGCTCCGGCTCCTCCTCCGCGTACGTCGTGCTCGACGACGACGAGGAAAGCAGCAGCGACGACGCGTGGCTGGACGACTAGGCTAGGGTTAGGGCTAGGCTAGTTCAAATTTCATGCGAAAACTTTATAAAATATAACAAATATGAATGAAATTTGAGCTTTTAATTTTTCTGCAATCTATTTTGAACGCCCCCGAGGTGTTCGACAATTTGCTCGTGTTTGGGGTGTGGGCCTTTGGGGTGCGCCGCTGTGGGCGGCCTCCAAAAGTTGGACGGACACATGTCCGGCACCCCCCAATTGGGCCTCCATTGGGGGGTGCCGGACACGGATCTGGAGGCCCCCGGTGGAGATGCTCTTAGCGTGTCTAGAGCTTGCCATTGTTTCACATTGATATAGTATATATTAGAAATCTGTTCAATACATAAAATCATATTGAAGTCTCGTAATTTCAGTAGCTTTACACATAGATTTCACATATATTCGGAATTTTTCAGTTATTTTTAATCGTTCGTCAAAAGGTTCTACATCATGTCATTATGATTCCACTTAGATTTCAAAGTATCGATGTAGCACGAATCATGAGGCACGATGACAACGGATATTTGACAGGTGTGGCTCCTCAAGGAAATCACTCTCGTGAGTGCTTCTACTCTTTGCATGTGGCTGCGCTCATGTAGAAAGTGGATTTGGTTTTATACCACGTTCTTAGGGCATGTACAATGGTAGAGAAAACGCGCCTTCTCTTAGGGCATGTACAATGAGGTGACATCAGCCTTTTCTTAGCGTTGACACGTAGGATATTTGTCTAGTTGGAGGAGAGAGAATGAAGAAAGGGGAGACCGTCTTCCGTTAGCTAAGAGATGATCTCTTACGAAATAAGAGAATGCTAATTTCACCATTGTACCATTTGTCTTCCCTTAGAAATACAATTCCTTACTAAAATATAATTAATTCTCATTGATTGCTAGGGATGGCAATAAGAGATAATGCATTGTACAACTTATAATTTTGCCTTCTCCCGTCATCCACGTCATTTAGAGAAGGCAAAATTATAAGTTGTACAATGCATTATCTCTTATTGCCATCCCTAGCAATCAATGAGAATTAATTATATTTTAGTAAGGAATTGTATTTCTAAGGGAAGACAAATGGTACAATGGTGAAATTAGCATTCTCTTATTTCGTAAGAGATCATCTCTTAGCTAACGGAAGACGGTCTCCCCTTTCTTCATTCTCTCTCCTCCAACTAGACAAATATCCTACGTGTCAACGCTAAGAAAATGCTGACGTCACCTCATTGTACATGCCCTTAGGCAGGACCGCCGTAATTAATGTTTAATTACCAGCCTACCACGGTGCATGCATGGCTAGCTGTTAAAAGTCTTTTGTGGTCTGAATGGTCTTATTCTCGAAGTCGACGCAACTCTGCTTTTCGATTAAAGGTGGGGTGTTGGCCGTTCGGTGAAAATACTCTCTCTGTTTCACAAGAAAAAAAATATCTATATCTTGGAGTAAAGTCTGAAACGAACCTTAAATTCATAGATGGATTAGGGAGTCTAGATCAAGCTCTGAACTCTTAATCCCGCGAATCAACACCCTGGACTTACTATTCCTGGTCTAATATGGGATTTAAGGAGAGCGGCATTTTGGAACCCGAGAGCATATGCTCCCGGTATTTTCGAAAAAATATAAAAAATAGAAAACTTTCCAAAAAATTCCGAAAACAATCATGCACATACCTGAGTATGGCACGCACCATCGTGTGAAATTTCGCAATGAAATGACATCGTAGCCGCCCTGTGCAAAAATGACAAATTTCTGACAGAAATAGTCTCTAGAGTCCAAAGCAGGATCAGTGCGAAACACAATTACTAGTAATAACCCTCGTACAAGTGATACATCCCAAAGCAGGGATGTTTCAAGAGATGAGGTATGATATGATATAACAAGTGCCAAAGAAGCGAACTTTGCAAACAGTAAGCTAGGGATGTTTCAAGAGATGAGGTATGATATGATATAACAAGTGCCAAAGAAGCGAACTTTGCAAACAGTAAGCTTTAATAACATAGCAAGCAAAGCACCCGAATAACAATGCTACTTATGAAAACATTATTCCAAACCTAATTTTCTTAAAGACTATGGCCAGAAATTTTCTTAAAGACTTCCTTATGCTCTGTATAATAAAGACATAACCAATAAACCTTCTAACAAATCGATGCCCTATTTTTCAAAGCACTATAACTGTTCGAGGAATATTGGATTCCTTTCACATAAATTGCACCTGAATCCTGAGTTCCTGACTAACCAACAAGCTGCTTTGCAAAGGAAACGTGCAAATAAAATCTGCAGTATATGACTCAAGTACTAGAAGCAATAAGCACCGTTTCTTCTTCTTGTTAAACTTATAACAGTAGTAGTGAGCAGCATTTATTAGTGGCCAAACAAGGAAAATCGAGCGCTACATGCTTAGGGAACAAACTGTCATGTCAAATTCGAAGATTAATTTTTTATCGAATCGACAATGCAATGTCAAATGATACTCACAAAGAAGATATCCTTGAACAGACAACGCACTTGACTCGTGAGTCCTAACTAAGGTGCCGCGGATTTGAAGACGCAATTCTATACCTATTAACTAAATAAAAAAACAAATCAAATTTAGTGCCGGTAAGCAGTAAACAGCACTTGCTAGTGTCAAGCAGGATCAAGTGCGCAACACAATTACTAGTAGTGATAACTATGGTACTACAAGTGATGCTCCCCAAAGCTGGGATATTTCAACAGAAGAGGTATGAATGTATGATACAACTAGTGCCCAAAGCAGAGATCTTTGCAAATATTAAGCTTAACTAGAAAGCAAGTAAAACGCACAAAATAACAATGCTACATAAAAGAATAGATTTCTAGACTTAGGGAACCAAAGCTTGAACAAGCATTACACGCTTAGGGAACACAATGGTATGTCAAATTCAGAGATTAACGTTTATCAAATCGCCCATGCATTGTCCAATGATACTCCCCAACACAGAATCTTTGAACAGGCAAATGATTATATGATAATCCGTGCCCAAAGAAGCGATCTTTGCACCAGTTAAGTTCGATACTGCTACCGAAAGAGACATCTAGCAAAACGAAGAGACGGAAATGTTGATACTTGATTCAGACATGGGTGTCTTCCTCTGGCAGGTCGACGAACATCTTTCTGAGAAAGGATCGCGCCCGGGCGTGGCAGAACGCGCGCAGGGTAGACGTCTCCTTCTCACGCAGCACCGCCGCCAGCCCCGCGTCCGCCCTGCGCCACGCGCTGAGCATGGTGGAGTTGGCGGTGGGTACTCGGTCGTCCTCCGAGATAGCGTTCGGCGCGCCCCCGAGCGCGGCAGCGACCGTGAGCTCGTCGATCAAGGCGAGCAGTTGGGCGTCCGGGGTGTTGCGGAGAAGGCGCTTGAGGCGGGCACGCTGGTCCTTCTGGGTCTGGCCATCCAGCACCATGATGTAGATGGAGGCGGAGAGAGCTTGAGGGCGGATGTCGGCCGGGTCGTCAAGCTCCACCTCCGCGTACCGCTCCATGGCGTCGAGGAACCGGCCTTCGCGGGCGGCGAAGAGGGCGAGGAGGAGGCGCAGGTCGGCGGCGGCGGGGGCGTCTCCCTCCTCCAGAGCACGCGCGAGGTCACGCTCGGCGACGCGGCGCGCGGTGCGGAGGCGTTCGCCAGAGAGCGGGTGAGCACGGAGCAGCACGGCGGACTGCAGCGCCAGCGACGCGTCAAGGGATGACTCCCGGATGTGTGGGAAGAGGGGATTCTTCAGCTTAGGCCTGAACACCTCCCCGGCGTAGGAGATGGCCAAGGGGGCGCCGGCGGCCACGCCGACGAGGACGAAGGCGGCGGAACGGAGGAGGCGCGCCATGGTGGAACGGGGGGTGGCTCTGCTTATTCTGTTTCTTTGGTCTGTCTACTGTTATGCTTTTGTGGCGTGGCCTGGGCGGCAGGGGAGACCAGTTGGGCTGGGCGCAGTGCTGTGATGGGCCAATGAGCTGCTACGCCATTTCTCTCTTCGGAAGGAATGTGCCGAGTTCTAAAAAAAAAAAGGTATTTGCCCGAGTTTATCCTTTTTCCCTTTCCCCGAAAACTACAATTCCAGCATCTAAAAAACAGCAAGGCACAAGCAACACAAACGGGTCCGTTTGGAAGCTTCTTTTTTTTTGAAGTATTTTTAGAATACTTTGGCTTTCGAAAATATTGAAGACTTGAAGTACTATTGAGTACTCTGACGTGTTTGGATGTAATGAATATTGTGATTTTAAAATCTGAAGTATCCTCCAAGTTTTCAGTTTTTTGCTTAAATGGAAACTTTAGTCCCGACTTGTTTTTTCCTAAACTGAAGTATTAGTTAGCCCGGCGATGAAATCAGGGGCGGACCTAGGCATTATTTTCAGTGGCGGCAAATCATGTGACTGGGGCCATCATTGTCTAAACCTGCAAAATTTGAGTATATTTCTATCAAAATTTGTCCAAATACTACTAGAGTTCAAAATTTTGAGTGGGGGCATAGGCCCCCACATGGGTGTACATGGATCCGCCCCTGGATGAAATACTTCAATTTTGCAATACTCTAGTTTCAAATATGCCGAGCTGCCAAGCCCAGCGACAACGTCGGCTTCTCCTGCTTTCAGAATTCTTGGCCGGCTTCGCGCACTGCTTATTTGCTTGAATCCTGGTACTCCTTGCCGATGGTTCTACACGGCACCATGCGCTCATGTTGCTTACTGAGCTAGCTAGTTAGCACTATCAGTTACTGTATGTGGTAGCGCTAAGATATCATACAAGAAAATCGTTATCCCAAGTTATGTTTGGCAACGCTGCAAGATGTTTGCACTGAACAGAGCATGTATATGCCATTAGTATCTTAGCATCGAAGAAGAGGCAGCTGAGCCTCTCTAATTCTGTTCAAGCCTTTGAGTTATGTTCTCAGAAATAAAATCAGCTTTATGCAAAACAGGCATAAAACTTTGACAGCCTCATCGAGCTAAAGCTCTATATTTAATTTGCGAGTTCGTCGAACTCAACGTCGTTTGTTTATTTGATTTCAGTGGAGGACTTCACCGACACCGAAGGTGGGTTCTTTGTGGACGTCGACGAGTAGTCTGGGGTTCCCAGGTGGCAGCTTGGGACATCCCGGAACAGCTGGCGCTGGATGTTTATCTGTAGGCCTCTTAGGCCATATTTGGTTCTTGTTGTTTAGAACAACCTAATTTGCTTCCGCTTGTCGTAATGTTGGGTCTGTGACCTCTGGTTGTCATTTGCTATCTTTCTCTATTATAAGAGTTGAACTATAATAATTTGTGTCGTAGAGTCTGTGATGTGCCAGTTGTTCCCCAAGTCTTGATCTCTCTATTATGCTTTGATAGTGTGTCCGGTGGTATCGGATAACCGGAGACACAGTATCACTGTATAGCAGTCGGGTCGGGGCGACTCTGTGCTAATTTTCAGATTCAAGCAGGAAAAAGGAAGATCAAACAAATTGCACTTCTTGCACTTAAATTTAGAGAGGCGTTCAACCAGTTCGGCAGTTCAATGATTTGTAATTATAGAACGGTGGGCACAGGACGATGAAAATTGCACAAATATATGTGTTTCTCACATATCAAAGTCCACAAGGACCCAAAGCACTCGGATGCAATTTCTGAATTGTGATTTCAACTGAATCTAAAGTAGTAGTAGCACCAATTGTCTCCAGGACAACACGAAGTTTGCAGTTTGGTAGCAAATTAGATGAGCCGTAGTGCCAGGTGAAAAAGATGAGCTTCAAATTAACTCGAGCACGGTGAGCAGCAACTTCCAGAAATAAGAGCCTTCCACGCGTTCCTACCTGCATGGAAAATTATAAAGAGTCTTTAGTTTTTTAAGTCAAACTTTCTTATTTGCAGGAACAAACTTAACTACTATGTCCCCACTACAAAAAAAAAGGTCTTAACTACTATGTGGGGTGCCATTGCACGTTTTCCCTACGATATTATAAAGAGCTATCTGAATTCTGATCAACACAGTAGAAAAAAACATTTGCATAGACAAGGCAAGTGCTTCAATTAATGGGCAAAACTGTATTACTGACACATGGTTTAAACCCTAAGGACTAACAATGCCAAAATCCAACTATAAATGGTCGCTGGATTGAACTGTCAAATATGTGCCGCCATCATTATGGTTTGGAAAAAAGATGACATTTCTACCAATGAAGGAATTATTCATCTCGTCAAGTGATGCTTGAATAGAAATGAACTAATTCTGATTTGTATAATGCTAATTTGTTTTTTCATGCTTATGATATTGTTTTAGATCGGACAGAAAGAGACCAATCAGCATGTGCACGAAAAGAATACATTGAGTTCGTTAAGACTGTGTGTTTTCATTACTAATCATTTGTTCCGCATACAAATCTTCCCTTTATCTTCGTTAACAATTTCTCTTAAATTTATAAACAGTGTACTTAAGCACCCCAAAATCAATTTACATCTCAAACTGTAGAAAACAGAACCATGTTTCCCATGTCCTTTCCATGTACATCTAGGCAGATTTCTTTTACATTTGGTGGCCAATTTTGCCCACATACCCCAAACAAAACAATCTTGCGCACAAGGGAGTTCTGTATGAAGCAGAAATACTTACTTCCATGTCAGTGTTCATGCCAGAGTGGAAACCACAAATATACAATCAAATGCCCATAGGTTGTAACAGAGCATGCTGATTGACAAAAAAATCCACAGATTCATTTATAGTTTGTATGAATTCTTAAGTTAATCTACTAACTGGCACATTATCTGCTGAAATATTCCGTACCATTTATCATATTTAGGAAATTAGTATTTTCCTTTAGGATCTTTCTGAATGAGAACGAATGACCCAGCCATTTTATTTGTTGGCTAAACTTCATTTTCCCGTTCTACGTTAACTACGTTAGCTGGTAGCCTAGTACGACAGTACTAATATTGAAATGCTCATGTGCTTTCTTCTAAAGCCCTTGAAACTAGGGCTAATGTCCTAAAATCCAAAGTTGTTGGAGATGAACATGTCATTGGCATATTTTATCTCTATGTGTTAAGTATTGCAGAACTGGGTGCTAACCCAGTGGCAAAGGCTGCGAGTGCGCGCCTAGCCAGCCCGGGTTCGAGTCCCAGCTGCGCCTAAATGGCTGCGCCGAGGCATACTCGAATAAACCGGGCATCTCACCTACCTAACAACGTAAAGTCAAGGGAGGGATCATTCCCCGTTGACCACGTTTTTTAGTATTGCAGAAGAATTGAGATTGTCCCCTATGGTTTGTACAGTGCTAAACTAACAACAACTTGGAGAAGATATTGTCCCCTTTTGGGACAAGTTGAATATAATTTCCAGATTTTCATGCTCATTAAACAGTAAATAACCTCTTTCCCTTTGTTTGGGAAAGAGTACTGTCAAGCAACCTGTGTATTAGAATCATCTCACCACAAGCCCATCTTGACATTTTTCTCACAAACCTCTCCAAGTTCGGCACTTATCCAGTCTTTGTCCTAATATTTTGCTCCTTTTCCGTACCAGAACAGATAGAATAACCATTGTTCGGGAATTCGTTAACTGGTAACGGCTCGCTCGGCCACTGAATAGGGATTAATCGGCGAATCGGCCGATTAACTGGATTAACTGGTCGACCATTATTCGGCTAGTTAACTAGCAAATGTCTACATAAAACAAATATATGAGAAGGAAATAGATAGTATATTGACATCTGCCTACTCAGCCCATAGTTCTCTTGGCCCAAAAGCCCACTAAACCATCGACTTCCATCTGCCATGACCTAGACTTCCAAGTTCCAACCAAATATATATTTTTTTAGGCCTTTGTGCACCCATCGGACTGCAGTTAATCAGGAGATTCCCGATTAATCGGCTTGTCAGACCGATTAACGGGCCTGGCCAGTTAATCCACCGAATATGTTGAATTCATTTCGGTGACCCACTGAATAGCGATTACTCGGCCAGTTAATCGGTGATTCGGCCGAATTTTAGAACAATGAGAATAACACGCTACTTACAAAGACTGAGAGCATAGCGTTCAGTTTGAGGCTATTAGCATATAGGACATATCAGTATTCAAACTAAATCCCTCCCTTTGACGGCACAGCCCCAAATATTTCAAAGCCAACAGTTAAAATGACACTTAACCGTTGGCCAGACAAAATATTCTACAACACATTTTTTCGAAAAACATTCTACAACACATCCTAATCAACCAACCCTTGTTTCACTACCTTGCTGACCGATTAAACTCTATGGTATGTGATGCCTATGTGTAAAAACCAACATCTTTTTTATCATCAAATGTAAAAACTGTTAAACCAACATACATTCCTATCAACTATATAATGATGGACTACTGGTCATGAATTACACATTAGGACCAGTCATTAAGCCTGCTACTTCCTTGAAACTACATTACTAATGTATTTTCACAGCTACAGAAAGACATAACTGGAAGCTAAAAAAAGAAATACTTGGCTGAAAAACCACCCATGTCCTGAAATCTACCAATATGACACAGTGTAGAGCAATGTGTCCAATAAGCAAGAAAGTACAGCTAGAATATGACACATTTTGCTCTCCTTTCGTACAGCTAAAAATATGCCTCAAACTAAATGTGTCCAATAAGCAAATAAGCAATGTGTCCAATATGACACATTTTGCTCCCCTTCCGTACCAGAGAACAGCTAGAATAACACGCCACTTTACAAATTCTGAGAGCATAGCGTTCAGTTTGAGGCTATTAGCATATACTCCCTCCGTTTCAATTTAATTGACTTGCTATGCACCACATGTGGATGTATCTAGTCTTGTTACATGTCTATATACATTCATATTTGGTGCATAGCAAGTCAATTAAATTGGAACGGAGGGAGTAGGACATATCAGCATTCAAACTAAATCCCTTCCTTTGAGGGCACAGCCCCAAATATTTCAAAGCCAACAGTTAAAATGACACTTAACCGTTGGCCAGACAAAACATTCTACAACACATTTTTTCGAAAAACATTCTACAACACATCCTAATCAAGCAACCCTTGTTTCACTACCTTGCTGACCGATTAAACTCTCTGGTATGTGATGCACTGATGCCTATGTGTAAAAACCAACATCTCTTTTATCATCAAATGTATAAACCGTTAAACCGACATACATTCCTATCACTATATAAGGATGGACTACTAGTCATGAATTACACATTAGGACCAGTCAATAAGCCTGCTACTTCCTTGAAACTACATTACTAATGTATTTTCACAGCTACAGAAAGACATAACTGGAAGCTAAAAAAAGAAATACTTGGCTGAAAAACCACCCATGTCCTGAAATCTACCAGTATGACACAGTGTAGAGCAATGTGTCCAATAAGCAAGAAAGTACAGCTAGAACATGACACATTTTGCTCCTCTTCCATACAGCTAAAATATGCCTCAAACTAAATGTGTCCAATAAGCAAAGAAGCAATGTGTCCAATATGACACATTTTGCTCCCCTTCCGTACCAGAGAACAGCTAGAATAACACGCCACTTTACAAATTCTGAGTGCATAGCGTTCAGTTTGAGGCTATTAGCATATAGGACATATCAGCATTCAAACTAAATCCCTCCCTTTGAGGGCACAGCCCCAAATATTTCAAAGCCACCCTTAAAATAACACTTAACCATTGGCCAGACAAAACATTCTACAACACATTTTCTCGAAAAACATTCTACAACACATCCTAAATCAACCAACCCCTGTTTCACTACCTTGCTGACCGACTAAACTCTCTGGTAAGTGATGCCTATGTGTAAAAACCATCTCTTTTATCATCAAATGTAAAAACCGTTAAACCGGTGTACATTCCTATCAACTACTAGTGATGAATTACACATTAGGGCCAATCATTAAGCCTGCTACTTCCTTAAAACTACATTACTAATGTATTTTCACAGCTACAGAAAGACATAACTGGAAGCTAAAAAAGAAATACTTGGCTGATAGATAAACCAACCACGTTCTGAAATCTACCAATATGACACAATGTAGAGTAATGTGTCAAATAAGCAAAGAAGTACATTAATCTTTCTCACCTCAATATATAGAGCCTCAGCTACATCAGATCATTTTTTCCAGCGGCTGAACTTGGGAGACCTTGCCCTTGAGGTAATCCCTGTACTTTCCAGCCACCAGGCGCCGCAGCAAACCACTGAAGACCATCTTCTTGAACAAGGAAATGTCGCCATCATAAAACTTCGCCGCCAAAGCCAGGTCGATTGGTTCAGCGGCCATGTACCCCACCAAGCCCTCGAAGCCAGCAACGGCCCCCGGGGCACCGCCAAGTGTGGCCGCTATGATGGCCCGGTGGAGGTAAAGTTTGTTCCTTTTACGGACTTCCTCCGGGATTCCGGCAAGCCACTGGTTCCCTTCCTCGAGCAGGCCAACGAAATAGCTGATCATAGCGGCACAGAGGCGTGGCCGCGGGTCCGACGGGTGCTTCGCGGAGAGGCGCGCGAGGGCGTCGAGAGCATCCCCGAAACGGCCGTCCTCCGCGTCGAGGAGGGCCAGCTTGATGCGCAGTTCCTTTGCTGCCTCCACCTCACCGTCAGACTCCTGCTTTGCTATAAGCTCCGGGGCGACACCGCGGAACAGGCGGAGCAGCTCAGCGGACATGGGCTGGTAGCGGAGCGCGCCGGCGCTGAGAGCACGCGTGGCGTCGAGGAGGAAGGCCTCCGGCGTGAGCAGCGCGTTGAGCTCGCGGAGGCCTTGGTGGGAACGCGCGAGCCCGAGATGGCCCGGCGCGGTCTCGTAGGCGGTCGGCGAGGAGGGGCCGAGGACGAGGCCGGAGAGAGGCAGGGGGTCGGATGAATCTCGCATGGCGGCAGCAGAGAAGACGGCGGCGGCCGATGCGGCGAGGGCGGCGCGGCGGCCGATGCGGCGAGGGCGGCGCGGCGGAGGAGGTGCGAGTGAGACATGGGCGGAGATGACTAGACTGGAGCGCGCGGTGGTTTGGTGGAGGTGGCAGAGTCTTGTTCGGAAATTCCGGACACCGGAGAGAAGGTAAAGTGCGGGAGTAGGTGAAAGACGCTCGATTTCGCCTATTGCTATGTGATGAATTGGGAGGCTCTCCCACTTTCTATTGCTAGAGGAAGAAAAGGAAAGTCATTTTGCATCGAGCGATTTTAGAAAGTCATGTTTAAAAAGACTAAATTAGGTGTAGCGAATGATACATCCTGCTAGTATGCAAAATTAATTATATCATGGCTTACACGAAAATGAAAAAAAAAGCATTTTCTGGCCCAAAGTTTTTTTGCCAGAAAATGATAAAATGAAAAATCTAAAATGTTTATAGCATTTTTTGGCTAAAAAATGATAAGACATTTTACATTTAGAAACAGAGGGAGTACATATTTGGGGCATTTGAAATTCTGTATACTCACATCCACAAATTTGTTATTTTCATGTACCTCAGAATATAAAGTATTTCATACTGAGATTTGTGGGATACATCATACACAATTTGCAGAATTTTATGTCGGATTTTAAAAATCTATAAATGTGATCTTTGAATTGTTTTCAAGTAAGGGGATCACTCAAACTCGAGAGCTACAAAATATCCACTCATTTTTTCACGAAAGTTTACTTTCATTTTAAAACCATTTGATCCCAGAACAAACCGCGGACTCTTGGAAAAAGTTGTCACTCTCCCTAATCCAAAAAGAATTACCTGCCCCATCTCGCCGCCCTCTTGATGGTGCTGGCTAGTTGTCCTTTCCAACTTGAAGAAAGAAGCATGATAGCACGTCGATGATGCCATGATCGGGATGCCAACGATGACAATGAGCTTGACATCGGTTCACAATATTTTGACTTCGTCGAACGAGCCGATCTAGGTTTGGTTTATATTTAGTTAACCTTTTTTTCTCAGCCACGCGTCATCGACGTAACCGTTTTTTTTCCCTGTTGAATGGAATATGGACTTTTCCAAAAGTTCACGGTCGGTTTTACGCTAAACCAAAACCAAATTAAAATTGCTCATGAGTTTGGAGAAGAAAATGGACTTTCTTCCAGTTAAAGACCGTCCATTTTCTTGGTTGACAAAAGATGACATTCGTAGGTCGATGATCGAACCTGGATCCAACGGCCAATGGAGCAACACCAATTTTACAATTTGATTGCCAATCGAACACAGCGCACGCACATCATCGATTGTATAATAGGAGGGCAAAATCGCGGCCTGAGAGAGCCCCGAGTTACTGTAGATATCTACAGTTAGCACTGTAGATTTCTACAGTGTGCTACAGTAATCGGTGGGTCCCGTGCGTCAGCCACACAGCGGGCCGCGGATTTTTGCGGAGAAACACGCGGGCGGTCGAAATTTCCATACTCTTCACAGAAAATTCCGTTCCAGGGACCTTTTTGCAATTACGGGAAAGTTCGGGTTGTTTTTCGTAAAATTGCCACGAAACGCCCCCCCCTCCTCTTCTCTCTCGCGAACGGCGCGGAGAACGCCGCGCCGCCGCACCGCACCTCCTCGCACAGATCGACGGCCACTGCGACGGCGCGCCCTCCATCTCCGCCGACGCACGCGTGCTGGGACGGCCGCATCGCGTCGCAATCATCGCCGCCGTCCGTCGGCATCCGCCGCCGTGTCCGTGCTCGCCGGCGACGCTCCGGCCACGATCTGCGGCCGCGCCGCCACCTGCGGGTCGTCCGCGTCGCGCTGCGCCCGATGCGCTTGCTCCCGGCTCCTAGGTCGCTCCGACGCGGCGGCGCCGAGCTCGCCGTTGCCGCGGCAGCTCCGGCCACTGCCGACGTCAGCGTGACGTCGCAGTGGCCCTGGGCTGGCCAGACGGGCCGTCTGTTGGGCTGGGCCGCCAGTTCGGCCTCTTTTTTTTCCCCTTCCTTTTCTTTTTCCTTTTCTATTTTTCAAAACTGTTGAAATTTCTCAAAAAATCAAAATCAATTGAGACCAAATTCTACAAATTTGTAAAAAATAAAATAGACATTGCATTTGAAAAAAATGTTTGGTTAGATGAATACTTCGATAAAATGCAATCTCATTTCCAAACTTCTCAACAATTCGAAATCAAATGAGACCAATTTCTACAAATTTGTAAAAAATTATAACAGACACTGCATTTAAAAAAATGTTTAATAAGACGAATATTTCGAGAAAAAAATACGATTTCTTTTCTTTTTGCTTTTCTATTTTTCGAAACTGTTGAAATTTCTCAGCAAAACAAAATCAATTAAGACCAAATTCTACAAATTTATAAAAAATAAAAAAGACGCTGCATTTCAAAAAAATGTTTAATTAGATGAATACTTCGATAAAATGCAATCTCATTTCCAAACTTCTCAACAATTCGAAATCAATTCAGACCAAATTCTACAAATTTGTACAAAATTATAACAGACACTGCATTCAAAAAAATGTTTAATAAGACGAATATTCCGAGAAAAAATGCAAACTCATTTCTTCTAATTATGATTTGGTTTTACATTGAATCTAATAAATGCTCAAACAATATTTTTCCCTCCGATTATTGAGCTAAATTAATTATTTAACACAAAACACGGACATATCATACCAGCTTGAAATAAGTTAATATTTATAAATGACATGACATTCCAAAAAAAATTGTTTCCACTACATGAATATTTCGAGAAAATGAAAAATTACTTCCTCTAATTGTGGCTTGATTTCAGATTGCTTTTAATTAATGCTTAAAATTTATTTCCTTCGATTATTAAGCTAAATTAACTATCTAACGCAAAACATAGACATATCATACCAATTCGAATAAGTTAATATTTACAAACAACATAGCTAAACTCCTTTCAATTATGCAATTCAATTTAACAAATGCTTGACTTGAACTTAACTCTCTCTAACTATGTAGTCAAATTTTAATAATGCTTCATTCCATTCACACCTCAAGAAATCAAAAAATCTATTTCATCTAAAGATGGACTCAACTTAAAAGATGTTAACACAATATATTCCTCTAACCAAGGAACTAAATCACATATTTACAGCGAAATAGAAACATAATATTTAGACATAACCGTAATATATTTTCTCTAATTACGTTGGTCCATATGAAAATTATGTCAGAATGGAATCATATTTAACCATTTAAATTTACCTAACATATTTGCAAGTAATGCAACTTAAATCTCTCTAATTATGTACTTGCATTTTAACAAAATGTTAATTAGATGGATATTTCCATAAAATGCAAACACATTTGCTTATCTAACATATTTGCAAGTAATATCACTTAAATCTCTCTAATTACGTGCTTACAATTAGAAAAAAAAAATTGTTCCCGCTGCATGAATATATCGAGAGAATGAAAATTCATTTCCCCTAATTGTAGCTTTATTTTAAAATACATTTCATAAATGCTCAAAAAAAAATTCCTCCGACTATTGAGCTAAATTAAACATCTAACACAGAACACAAACATTTCATACCGATTCGAACAAGTTAATATTTATAAATAATATAACTAAACTCCCTTCAATTATGCAATTCATATTAATAAATGCTCAACTTGAACTTAACTCTTTGCAATTATGTAGTCAAATTTAAATAATGCTTCATTCCATTCACATCTCAAGAAATCAAAAAAATTGTTTCATCTAAAAAATGAATTCAATTTAATAGATATTAATACAATATATTCCTTCAACCAAGGAACTAAATCACATATTTACAGCAAAATAGAAACATAATATTTAGACATGACCATAATAGATTTCCTCTAATTACGATATTCCATATGAAAATTATGGGAAAATGGAACCATATGTGACCATTTAAATACATATTCCACCAACTCAATTAGATGACTATTCAAACTACCCTAAAATACATCAAAATCACCATAAAAAATGCTTGCTACTCTCGAATATATCAACATGTTCAGATAAACAAATGCTAAAAATGTATGTACAAACCAAACATGTTTTAATATTTTCAACTGGCGAATATTCGGATAAAATCTAATTGCACTTCCTCTAATTACATGGATATAAACATATTAAATGCTCATACAATGCATTTCCTCTAATTGTGAACTCAAATTAAAAATTTCAAATTGGTAACTATTTGCAAATACATTTTAAAAAAATTGTTCCCGCTACATGAATATTTCGAGAAAATGAAAATTCATTTCCCCTAATTGTAACTATTTGAGTCAACATACAAACATATTCAAACATTTGAAGTTGCTTAATATTTGGAAAACATCCAAATGCACTTCCTCAAAATACATAGGTTTTTTTGCACATTCCAATTTGCTTAAGAATTTAACACACTCTAAAATATATCAACATGATCATAAAATTAAATGTCAACTATTTTTTTTGCCATAATACAAACAATCTCCAATATTCCAAATTGCTTAATATTAAAAAAAACATCCAAATGCACTTCTTCAGATTACATGTATTTCAATTTAATAAATACTCATACCATGCATTATCTAACTACGGAGTTTAAATGAATATTTATGACGAACTAGAAAAAAAAATGAAAATTTATTATCCCCATTATTTTATGACCGTGGCATGTGACGTTTCCCACTTTCAATATTTTTTAATACATAAACATTTTTAAAAATCGCAGATTTTTCCCCGATTGCAGCAATTTCAAAATTTAAGCAGTCTCTAAAATCTAACCATTTTAAAACGTTTTTCCCCCGAATTCTGATGATTCCCATACTACAACAATTTCAGAATGTTGCCATTTTCGCCTACTAATATAAAAAACACGTACCACTGAACATAACTTAAAAAATTATATGAACTTCCAAATTCTAAAACAAAAAACAAACAAACTTTCCAAATGACCTAACAAATGACTATATTGTATTTCCAAACAATATTACCTACTGCCAAATCAAAAAGGGGAAAAAAAACTATCGTGACAATTTCCAACCGATACATATTTAACTGCACCAAATAAATTAACATGAATTCCATCATTTTTCAAAACATTTTTTACAAAGGTTAAGTTTGTGACAGGTGGAAAGTTAAATATACTCAAACATACTCATCCAAAAACCAACATTTTCAGACATTTCCAACTGCTTAATATTCCGATGGTCCACAAAAAATATAACGCAAATGCTCAAAAAAAATACTCATATCAAATTACAAAAATATTACAACATTTCATTTTGGCCAATATTTCAACACCATACAAACGAACATTCCGCAAATGTAGTATCAAATTCAAATGGATTTTCCTGATTTCACTTACAAATTAACGTCGACACGCAAACATGATTGACTATTTCGATCCACTGAATATTTGAATAATGTATTTCAATCCACTGAATATTTAAATATTACATACAATATATCAGAAAGACAAAAAAAAATGCTACCTATTCATGACATAATAAAAACATGTTCCAACATACCAATTTAGCTAACATTTTAGTTAACAAAAAATATATATACTTCAAACAAAGAAACATCAAGGGCGTGCCGTGACGGCACGCCAAATTCAACTAGTACGGTTGAAAAAGAGAAGAAACGCACGCACGAACCAGCCCACCCAGTCCGGAACAGGATCCTCTGACGTGGAGTAGAATACTGCAGAGGGACGTCGTTACTTGTGATCCGCTCGATGCGCATCGGACAGCAGGAGCTCGAACGCGTTGGGACGCACTGAAGTAGTAGGCGTGCTCCCAGCTCAGAACAACTCGCCGTCGCCGTCCGCTCGCCGGGACGCCAAGCTCCACCTGCGTGGCCTCCGCCACCACCTCCTCCTTAGCCTCCATCCCTGCCGTGGCCTCTGGCGCCGGCACCGCCGCGACCGTGTGCGCCCAGGGGCGAAGCTAGAGCAGAATCTCATTGGGTTCATCTCTGTTCATTTTAGTGTATTTTCCACTAATAAGCAACTTTGAAAGACTAACTATGTGAGGAATAGATGAACTTCGTTGGGTTCAGCTGAACCCAACACTTGTATACCAGCTCCGCCATTGTGTGCGCCTTAGAAGTTCACGGCCACGCAGAGGAGGAGCAGGGGCCAGGTCGCCGCGCTCGACGTCTGCGCTGCTGCTCCCGTGGTGCACTCCGGCCGCTTCCTCCAAGAGTAGGATCGGGTGTGGTGTCGTCCTAGTTACCGCACTCGTCCTCTGTTGCCGCCGGCATTGCGCATGCTGGCAGTGGCCGTCCTCCGAGTTGCTGTTCTGTGACTGAATAAGAACTCCAATTGCTACCTGTACATGTGTAGAACTACAATGATCACAGTACACAAAAACACAATACTTCACCGATTCACATCCAATATTTTGTATTAATCCCACTTCACACTAACATCTAACCTGAACAAAACATTCAGTCACATCTAACCTGAACCGAAAACACCCAGTACAACAACGCAAGGCAAGTGCAGAGCAGCCGTCCGAGAAGACCCAGCGGCGTTGGCTTCTTGGCCTCGACTACTCGGCGGCGTTGATACTGATTGATTCGTGGCTCAACGGTTTCGACAGCTCTGGGGAGTCGAGCGCTGTACGGGGCAACGGCTGGCTTCGGTCGCCTACACGCTTAGGCGGCGTCGCGCCCTGACGGAGGAGGGGCTGCTCTTTGCCACTTTCCCATCCCGCCGGCGTCGCGAATCCTACGGCGAATCAAGAGCGACCGCCGACGAGCCTGGAGAGGCGAGAGCGATGGCTAGCTTCACACTGAGCCTGTTATTCTTGTTTCCAAGGGAGCAAACTAGGTAGCATACAGTCGTTCACGCGAGCGTCGTCCGATGCGCAACGAGTGGAGCAAAGCCATCGACGTCCCTCTGTAGTAGTTCTCCTCTACGTTAGAGGATCTCGTTCCCCCAGTCCAGGCCGAACGGAGCTCCCCGGCGACGCGGGCCCGGCCTGTCAGAAGGCAAATCATCAAGGTCCAAACTAACCTGCGGCAAATCCTCAAACTACTCGTGGCTAAACATCTTATTCCCCGACCTTTCCGGCCTCGTCGTCGTCGCCTCCGCCGCCATGTGGAGAGGCGGCGCCGCCGCCTCCGTGGCGAAGGCTCTCCGCTCGCGCCTGCTCACCGACCCTATCCACCACCACCACCACCCCTCGAGCGCTATCGCTCCCCTCGCTTCGGCGCGGGCCGCCTCCTCCGCACCCTCTGCCGCCGCCCCTGCGCCGTCCGTCGCCGAAGCGGCGGCGGCCGCCTCCGCGACTGTCTCTTCGGGAGCCGGATCTGCCTCCGACGTGCTGCGGCACTACGGGCAGTGCTACTGGGAGCTCTCCAAAGCCCGCCTCAGGTGCGCGATTTGCTCCCGTTTCCCTTTGGAATATCATTTATGTTCTTACAATTGTCTTTTTTTCAGAATAAAATAAAGACACGCTCTTCGATTCTTACAGGAAATTAATGTTTACCAACTCTGTGATTTAGGAATTATAACGCACGAACTCGTTTGTACCCCTTGACGTTTATGCCATGTAGGACCTACTATGCTAAATTGTGAACTCTTGCGCTTCATGATACTGGTTGTGCGAAATTAACCTTGTCATGCTCTTCTGCAAACATATGATGCTTGTGGGTATGATGTAGAAATGGAATTGTAAGTGCACTTCATAGGAAAAAAAGCCACACATCTATTTGTTATAACCACAAATCCACAACAATGGAAGTCCCAAATATTCTTTATAAGCAAAAGAGCATTTATTTTACCTAAACACACTTAACAGAGGTATTATGCACTAGACTTGTTTATACTTAAAGGTTCGCTAGGTACATGACCTCTTCTCTTCTTCCTTTTCTTGTTTTCGCCTCAACAATCAGTTCATTGTGCTTTTGGTCTTTTATCCTCAAATTTTTAGGGTTTGGCCAAAACTTTAGAACGCGGTGGAGATCCATTAAAAAAAAAATGTGTCAATGTTCCAATCTACACAGCTGCTGCTGTCAAATCATTAGTGCATATTGGTCAAGTAGGGATTTTCCTTGAAAAAGCTAAACTGAACTTTACAGCTGTAAAAATGAGCTATCCTTTCATTATTTCCTTTTTCTCTTGGTCCCAAGGTGTTTCGTCTCCATAGTCCCTTCCATCCATCAGATCCTTTCAATTATAGTGACACCCAACTTCTAGTTATCTGTCATCGTATATGATAATATATGAAACTATATCCCATATGTTCGTAATACAAATGTTTAGTTGTTTGTTTCCTTTAGATAGCATTGCACACACAACACTTATGCTCTGTAACTGTTGGACCACATGCTAGTGGCGGAGCCAAGTTTCCAAGAATGGGTGTACAGCTCTCCAGGAAATAGTGAAATATGAATAATTATTAAAGTTGTATTGTCATGTATTCGCATAATATACATTGGCTATATCTTTTTGTTTTGCTAGAATATGTAAATTGAATTGAGAGTTTGATACAGTACCTGAAATCAGAGTGAGAATTGCTTGGACAGTAAGCATAACCATTCATTCTCCCTAAGCAAAAGCATGCCTCACTTCCTCTTTTTGTAGCATCAGAAGCTCAGAACTGCTACTTTTATATGTTTTTTATGGAAATAGAAAAGTGGGAGTGGATTTAATGTATGTATCGAGAGTGTATGTACAATTTAACATATGTACCTTGCATCTAGGAACTCCTTATAGCTGAGAAATTATTTGCCCTTTGCAATTCTTTATTTGATCATCTATTCCATTTTTATGTTTTAGTGCACTTGTTGTGGCAACATCTGGGGCTGGATATGTACTCGGGAGTGGCAGCATCGTTGATATTGCTGGACTTTGTTACACATGCACTGGTACCATGATGGTTGCAGCATCTGCCAATACTCTCAACCAGGTATGTGCTTGTTTTGGGGCAGATTTTGCCATCGGCATGATGATTAAATAAACTCACTGCACACAGCCTTGCAATCCTGTAGTGTTTATTGTTGCACAATCTCAACTTTTTAAACTTTATTCCGACTTCCCTACATATTTACATATTATCAGGATTTGTAGATATCATTTTACACTTGGTTATTACACTTATGAGACAAGAGCTTGATGCACCTACATCCTTTTCAGGTGTTTGAGATAAAGAATGATGCTAAAATGAAAAGGACAATGCGGCGGCCCCTCCCATCAGGGCGCATCAGTCCCCTGCATGCTGCCATGTGGGCTACAAGTGTTGGAGCTGCAGGAACAGCACTGTTGGCTTGCAAGGTTCGCCTCTTCTTTGTTACATGTACTTGATTACACTTTGTTTTAAGTGTGTACTGCCCCTATAGTTGGTGTAATGCTGTTATTGGAACTAAACATTGCAAATTTTGGCAAGGTCTGTGCAGGCTAACGGCTTAGCTGCTGGGCTTGCAGCATCCAATCTCATTCTGTATGCATTTGTCTACACTCCATTGAAGCAAATACACCCTGTCAATACATGGGTGGGAGCAGTTGTTGGTGCCATTCCGCCACTTCTAGGGTAAGTGACTGCTAAAAGCACATGTTTGGCTTGTCTAGGTGCTTGTTGAAGGAGGTATTTCATATCTTGAATAATGGAGTGTATGTTCTTCACCTCCTAGTGTAAGTTCTTATTGTGCTCCTGCTTTAATAAGTGAATGGCTTGCCAATGGAACAACCTGGGTAACTACTGCCATAAAGATCTCTGGATGGCACAGCATATGCGATTGTGTAATACACCATATGTTTGGGCGGAAGAACTTGGGAGATGGCATATTGATAAGAAGGACGACCAACTTGATCAACAAGCTGGATTTTAATTCAAACTCAAGACCAAACCATAAATGTACTTTCCTAGTTCAGTTGGACTCTTCGTAATTTTGGACTATCCATGCCTTCAAGGATATTTACTACTTGAGCTATTCTTTTTCTTACTCCTATCTCCACCACAACCTATCCAATGCCTTCATGCATATGCCTATTTTTCCTGCTGTCTTGTGCACCCACGACCAAATAGAGAATCACTCATAATTGTCAGAATAAAGAAACATATACGGCCTAGAGCCATCTGGACGTACCGGCTCAACACACAAATTTGAAGTTATTGGGCGCATGGCTTTTCAATCAATTCAGACTAATATATTTGCGAAGAAAAAAATCTTTACATCGATCCTTGACCAGCATTTACCTACGCATTATCACCGTCCCTACATTTTTATTTTGTAAACCCTTTAGTTTTTGTAGCATTGCTCTAATAGAATACCTGCACAGGGTGTGGAATATCATGCTTAATACCTGATGGGCATATCGTATGTGTATTATTATGCTCCTATTTTATTGATATCAATGGAGCTGTGCAATATGTTTACAAGGGATGTGGTCCATATTTGTCTTCATACAGGTGGGCAGCAGCAGCATCTGAAGTGTCACTCAACTCTATGATACTGCCTGCTGCATTGTACTTTTGGCAGTTACCGCATTTCATGGCCCTTGCGTACCTATGTCGTGCCGACTACCTTGCTGGAGGGTAACTCACTTATCCCAACTGGTTATTAGCAGATTTACAGTAGAAGTTACACCAAAATGTTGCAGGTGTGAAACCAACCTGACTTGTTCTCTTTACATGTGATTGGCTGTTTGATTCAGGTACCGAATGCTCTCTTTTGCTGATCCTTCTGGTAAAAGAACTGCATGGGTGTCACTCAGAAATTGTATATACATGCTGCCATTGGGATTATTTGCATATAACTGTAAGTACTAACCATATTTATATATCCTACTTTTTATTTTTCTTGTAATATACTTGGGGTAACTTGAGATCTTATTCGTGGAACTAACGCTTTGTAGGGGGTCTCACATCTGAGTGGTTCAGTTTTGAAGCATCACTTCTAACTATGGGCCTTACCATTGGAGCCTTATCATTTGTGCTGGATCCTAGTCCGAAAAGTGCAAGAAGAATGTTCCATGGGAGCCTTTTGTATCTTCCTGCTTTAATGGCTGGACTTATATTGCATCGGCTGCCTAATGAACAAAAGGAGCATAATAACATCCATCAGACTAGTGAGATGGCTGTGGTTCTCCGTGGTGGCGAGCTGCAGGATGAAGAAAGAGCTAGACAGAAACGGGAAGACCGGAAACGTTCTCGTGCTCAGTCACGTCCTCCAGTTGCCTATGCTTCCGTAGCTCCATTCCCCTTCTTACCTGTACCCGTGTACGTCTCTCCACAAGCTCATGAGTTATGAAAGCCTTCTCCCAGCAGCCAGGCTGTGACGGGGGCCATGGCAGTGCGTTGATATCTTTCGTTTGTCCTTTTTGTCCGTCATCAGGAATTTCTTTTTGTCGGTTAACAGGAAATTTTCCCGCTCAAGGGACGTATTGTTCTTTGCATTGTTAAAATATGAGAATAATGAACGTAAAGTTTTGTTGGAGAAAAAAACACTAAATTGAGCTGTTGGGCTCATCTGTGTGTAAAGTTGATACATATTCCTCACTTGATATTACCTTGATACACAGCTATTTGTAAGCGATGCGTATGTGTATTTCTTATTTGTGTATACAAAGTAATACACGTTGCACGTTCCTGTAAATTGGGTGTGGCATATAGCATGTGCTTTCTCTCTTGGGGGTTATATTGTTGTACTATTGCAAACCTCTAATTTTCGGAGTAATGGGGTAAGAACTTGTTTTGAGTTGTTTTCATCTACTCAATAAAGGGAACTCCTTGAGGAAACTGCATGCGAGTTACTGCCCCAACATCGGTGCTATATCTGTGCTAGTTAAAACTCGGTACTTTTACTGATAGAACCGCAAGAAACACATAGCGGATATGACGTTTTCCTCAGCTGAAAATCTGGCATTACCCTGTTTTTCTTGTGAATTTGAATTTGTTGTAGTTCTCCAAAATTTGCATATTAATCATGCTAGATGGCTCAACACGTGAGCACACATGAAAGAGGGGACGTGCAGTTAGGCACGATAGATATGATCAGCCTCTGGGTACGCTCATGTGTTCAACAAATGCGTCCATGTGGTTGTGGTGATTCTAGTACTCCACCTGCTGCTGACGGTTGTTGGTTGGTGATCACGCCCCTCGCATTTCTCAGGAGTAAGCAGTATTAAATCAGAATATATTCATTAGAAGAAGAAAAAAACAGACGAATTGCAAGGATAATACTTCATCGAAATTACAATACTACTACACCTACAAAGAAGTATATGTCCAGAAAAAAACTTGAACTTGAATGAAGCATTTATCAAATCCAGTTTCCAAAGATCACAACATCGGTACCAACAAAATCACAGCATTGGCACCAATATCGATTTCATTTACGCATAGCATCAACTTTTTTTTTTTTGGAGATTGACGGGGGGAATAAATCCCCACCGCTTGTTTCATTCATCGAAAGTAGCCTGGCGGGCCATGTTCTTACAAACAGATGGAGAGATTACAGGGGGATACAAGGGAAGAGAATACAATAAAAATACATGAAAAAGACAACTAGAAAAGAATAGCAAGAGCCACCATGAAAGGCACAAGAGGTGAGGGGTGCAGTCGGGGATCACAATGCCAAGACTCGGCAACTGCCTAGCGCACTGATGGCGTGCGACTCGAGCCCCAGGCACAACTGAGGAGCACCACCACCATCATCGGCGAGTGTCAAGCCTAGCACCTAGCACTACCTAGACAGGGAGCTCCGCCACGGAGGTCGAGACGATTAACAGGAAGGAGGCATCAGTTGAGTCGTCATTGAACAAAGGTGAGCCGAGACGCCACCAAGAGCACGAAGCTCTCCACGCCGCAACGGCAACCATGGTAGGCTCTTGGGCAAGCACATCAACGAGACCGAGACCACGCGAAGGCCAGCCAAGAAGAGAAAAACACACCGCCGTCGGCCCCCAGTCTGGCCGCACCAACACCACCAGACGCAGCACCATCACCACACGCAGCAACAGAAGCCATCATTTTTGTTCTCCAAGATGACGCCTCCAGGGAGAATGTGTTGTTGGCACAACACCGTCATCCCATCCGACAGGATCCTAGGTTTTCACCTGGAGGCCAAACCTGTTGGTGCTAGAGCCCCACAACGGCACCTCCAGCGAGGAGAACGGTGTCCAAGGACACCGCTGCCATTGGCAACGACAGAGTCGCTGCAGGGTTCTCACCCGGGGCTAGAGCACAACAACAGAGATGGCAGATGAACATCACCAACAACCACCGTAGCAACCACACCTCGCGGAGCCTGCCGGCGGCCTCAGGCATCAACACAGCGCCAACTCCACCATGACCGCCGGACGCAACGCCAACCACTGCACCTACCGAGCACCATGCCGTCAAGGGGCAGAGGAGCGCTGCCCGAGGCCGAAATCCACCATGGACTTTGGCTGCAGCCTTGCAGCACGCTCCTGCGTGCCCCACGCGCGCCACCGCAGCGGCTGCCGGAGGGCGGAACGAGCACCAGAAAATGTCGAGGGTGCGCGAGGCCCAATCGAGCCCAGATCGGGCCCGACGGGACGCAACCTGCGGAGGTCCGCCAAGGGGAGGCGGGAGTCGACGGGGAGCTCCACGAGCTGCGCCCTCTCGCCGCGACCTCGCCGCCCGCACGGCCGAGGTCAGGACGGCCGAGAACCGGAGCCGCCCCGGCGTCCAGCGCCCGCAGCGTGAGGCGGCGCGACGAGGGCGTCGCCGCCACCCCCCAAGGGAGCCGTGGGCACGAGGGACGCCACCGTCGCCGCCGCACGGGGACGGGAAGACCGGCGCCGCATCTTCCTCCGAAAACAGCAGCACGGACAGCGGGCAGCAGATCCCCGCCGCCCCCTTCACTGGTGGCGTGCGGCCTTTGCCGGCGACCGCCTCCGGGGATGGCGAGGGTGGGAGTTGAGGGAGTGTGGGGTGGCGGCGGGGCGGCTAGGGTTTTGCCTCCCCGGTCGCCTGGAGGGGGCGACGCGAGGAGGACGGCACTTTTCATATATCCATAGCATCAACTTCTCACTGCCGCATGCAGTTGCTGCTCCTTTTTTCCCCTCCGGCAGCAGTTCTTCTTTCACAAAGGAGTTTTGGGTTCGGCCAACATCGCCCAACTGCAAACACATCCGTCGACGAATTCCCCTTCCCTAAACCCCGCCTCCAGATTAACCAAACATTAACCCCACAACCGGAGGATTCGTCTCCGGGATCCCACCCAACCCCACGCCCCGCAATGGGATCGCTCAGCGACGGCGCGCCCGTCCCGCCGCCGCCGCGCCGCGCGACCTGGTGACGACCCAGGTGAGCCTCGGCGGCTTCGACGATAACGTCTCCGCGAAAAAGCTCGCCGATTTCCTCGAGAACGAGGCCGGCCAGGTCTGGCGATGCCGCGTCAAGAGCTCCTGGACCCCGCCGGACTCCTTCCCCGACTTCCTCCACCCCACCACCACGCCCGCCGCTTCCGCGCCGCCGCCCTTCGACCGCGTGCGCCCGCACGCCTTCGTCCACTTCGCGCGCCCGGAGGCCGCGCGCCGCGCCATCGACGCCGTCGGCAAATCGGAGCTCATCCTCGCCGGGAAGCCCCTCCGCATCGCCACCGCGCTAGACAGCTCCCTCCGCGCCTCCCGCCGCCACAACATCCACCCGTTCCGCTTCCCGGACGCGCGCCTGGAGATTGGCGCCCTCCCCGCGCTCGACACCTTCCTCGCCGCCTGGCGCGGACCCGACCAGGGGCTCGAATTCATGGTGGACCCCTTCGACGCCTGCTGCCGCCTCGTCTTCACCCGCGACACCGCCTTCGCCTTCGCCGGATACCGCGAGGTGGCCGTCATGCGCTGCGACGTCAAGCTCGAGTTCGCCGTGCGCGATATCGCCGAGGTCCGGGTTTACCGGAACGACTGCTCGCTGCTCCTCCGGCTGGGGGCCGCGCCCCTGGTCTACTACCGCACGGCTGATGATGACATCCATGTCTCGGTGCCGTTCGACCTGCTCGATGATGATGACCCCTGGATACGGACCAGCGACATCACCCCGAGCGGTGCCATTGGCCGCTGCGGGGTGTATAGAATCAAAATCTCGCCACGAAAATTGACAAAGATGGACCACGCACTTGAATACTTGAAGGGACGGAGAGTGGCGGTCAAGGAGTGCGCTGGGTGGTCAGGGCCGAGGCGGGCTCTCAAGGTGCGTGATGAGCCAGACTTCGACGAGCCAGCGCAGGACCTCTTCTTCTGTTTACAGTATTATGAAGGCATAACCTTTCCAGTGTTATTCCTCGTGAATACCTTGGTGCACAAGGGAATCATTAATCAGCACCAGCTCACTCCTGAGTTTTTCAATTTGCTGAGGGGAAGAGATGATCGTGCCAATGCCGCTGCGTTAAAGGATTTTTGGGGGGACAAGTTTCCAGTGTTTGATGCATGCCGGAGACTAACGAAGGCACATGATAGGGTCATCAGGAACCCCAAACTTCTCCGAGGTGGCAAGGTTGGGGATGTCAATGTGGAGGTGCGACGGCTCGTCATCACGCCGACCACGGCTTATTGTTTACCACCAGAAGTAGAGCTGTCAAACCGTGTCATACGGCACTATTACGAGGTGGCAGATAGATTCTTGAGAGTCACTTTTATGGATGAGGGGACGCAGCCGCTGAACAACAATGTGCTCAACTTTTATGCGGCGCCAATCGTCAGGGACATGATGTCAAACTCATTCCAGCAGAAGACAACAGTGTACAAGCGTGTCAAGACGTTTTTGACAGAAGGTTTCCACTTGTGTGGCAGGAAGTACTCATTTCTTGCGTTCTCATCGAACCAGCTAAGGGATAGGTCAGCTTGGTTCTTCGCTGACGACAGGAAGACAACGGTGGAAAGCATTAGGAAATGGATGGGACGGTTTACGAGCAAGAACGTGGCAAAACATGCGGCTCGAATGGGCCAGTGCTTCTCATCTACATATGCCACTGTAATGGTGAAACCACATGAGGTCAATGAGAACCTTGAGGATGTTGAGCGTAATAACTATACTTTCTCTGATGGAATTGGCAAGATTACACCCGACCTTGCAATGGAAGTCGCCGAGAGGCTGCAGCTTACGGATAGTCCCCCATCCGCTTATCAGATCAGGTATGCAGGCTTCAAGGGTGTTATAGCAGTCTGGCAAGGAAATGACGATGGGATACGATTATCCCTTAGGCCAAGCATGAGGAAGTTTGAGTCTAACCATTCTGTGTTAGAGGTGGTTGGCTGGACAAGGTTCCAGCCAGGATTCTTGAACCGCCAGATTATACTGTTGCTGTCCTCCTTGGAAGTCTCAGATGATATCTTTTCCCAAATGCAGCAGTCCATGCTTTGTAATCTCAACAAGATTTTGTCAGATAGTGATGTTGCCTTTGAGGTTGTAACAACCTCTTGTGCTGAGAATGGAAACACCGCAGCGCTGATGCTGAGTGCTGGCTTTGGTCCTGGAACTGAGCCACACTTGAGAGCAATGCTCTTGGCAATAAGGTCTGCACAGTTGCTGGATCTTTTGGAAAAAACAAGGATCTTTGTGCCAAAGGGTAGGTGGTTGATGGGCTGCCTTGATGAACTTGCTGTCCTTGAACAAGGGCAGTGCTTTATTCAGGCCTCAGCTCCATCTCTTGATCAATGTTTTGTGAAGCATGGCTCAAGATTCTCCTCAGCAAACAAAAGCACAGTAACAAAGGTCATTATAGGTACAGTGGTAGTAGCAAAGAACCCATGCCTTCATCCAGGGGATATCCGGATCCTTGAAGCGGTTGATGTGCCTGAGCTGCATCACCTGGTTGATTGCTTGATTTTCCCACAAAATGGTGAAAGGCCACATCCCAATGAAGCATCCGGAAGTGATCTTGATGGGGATCTGTACTTCGTGACATGGGATGAGAAACTTATACCTCCAGGAAAGAAGAGCTGGAACCCCATGGACTATTCCGCACCTGAAGCGAAACAGCTACCACGCCAAGTAACTCAAAAAGTAAGTTGTACAGTTTTCGACGTGCTAGCATTTATTTCCTTAGATAGTTGTTCTATATCTATATGTCTATATGAGGTGTCGTTTACTTGTTGTCCATGTATCCTTCTCTGCTTATTCTTATTCTTATTACTTGCAAGAAACTTGTGCGTTGTGAAGCACTAAAAAGCACAATACATGTTAACAAGACTAATTACTTTATTGAATTTGGGTCCTGCTTGACAACCCGTAAATTCATGGTAGTTCAGGGTATTTTTGCAAAGCAATAAAATGGCGAGTGAACAATCCCATCTCAATCTCACCTGTTCGTTAGCAAGTATAGGGTGACTAGTATGACTGTAGTGGACCAAGGCTTAGCCCGGTGGCTGGAACGTGCTGATGCGTCCTGGCCCGTCCGGGTTCGAGTCTCTGCACTCGCAGCCCGGTGTTGTACGTACCAATCTCTTAATGCAATGCCGACGGGCTCTTTCCCATCCGGTCTAGTTTTTTCTATTAGTATGACCATACGGAAGAACGTATCAAATGATACCAACATTCAATTGGCACCGTGATAACAAAGTTGGGGCCTGTTGGATGCGTTTTATTTTGATGTCTTTTTGGTAATACCATGGTTTCTAATAAACTGTAGATTTGAATACTTTGATGTGTTTAGTCATGACACGTGCCGTATTTTTTACTAAAGTGTGGTATTGTTGATGCATGGCCCTTTTAGTACATCAAAATCCGCTCCCGACCTCTGTTTTCAAAACAGAAAGAGCGCTCTCTCAGTGCCCTTGTTCTCGCATCATTCCTTCTCTAATGTGCAGTCATCATCCCATCACCTTAGTGCCTTCTCATACACCCATGGAAAACAATTGAACAAGCACTAACGAACGTTACTGAGTAGCAACAGTAAACTGTATCCAAGGCCGTCATAGGGGTCTCGAGAAAACATTTGCCGTTGGTGATCTCCAGGCTACGACCAAGACTGTCAATGGAGAAACTTCATGTAAGGTTGTGTGCCAAGCCTGCACTTATTGTGCCTCGCAAGTTGGGAGGACTGGCCAAATTGAGAATTCATGTAATTCCCACACATGCCAATTTAATTACTCAACGGAGCTGGCAAAGGAAAAGAGCAGTTACATATATTTGTGTGTACTGAACTACTGATAAGCAAAGCTCTAGATGGAATTGTCAATCTGAATAAAGGTAGCTGACTTGATCTGAATAAATTTTGGCGTCACCCATATGAAGTCTGTTCTGACAGAGTGGGTGTCAACAAGGCTAAGGTGTTCAACTGGACTTTAACCTGGTTATCGAAGTGCTGCTATTGAGTATAATCAAATTAGCTGTTCAGCTAGAGTTGGTCGACTCATAATATAAGATGTTGGGGAGTATTTGGTTATGTTGCCACCTGTCAGTTTTTTTTTTCCTTTGTTGAAATATGAGTTGACAACTTTTGACATTTTGTGTATGGCAAGTACATAATACTCCTTCCGTCCGGAATTAGATATCACTGAGTGAATCTACACGCTTAAATGTTTATCGGTACGCTCATTCCAAAGACAACTAATTCGGACGGAGGGAGTACTAGATAGAAACTTCTATCCTTTATCAAGTAGATCTTTTTATTTGAATTTTAATTTTTGCATAGTTGAATCTTGATGAGATGCATATGCTGACAGAAGTGGTATGTGTTGTACAAAAACTCCTTATAGCTCCCAAGCTCCTGTCCCCCTGGGTGAAAATGTAAAGAGTGCACTGCAAAAGAAGTCCCAGAAAAATTGGAAATGCCAATGGTGCAGCACTATTATTTTCGATTAGCTCCAAACGTTTTGTGTGCAGCCTACATGTGAATATTTGTTCATGAGCTATTTGCAGGTTCATAGTGTATTCTGGTATTCTCACATGTACTGCCGTGAAATATGCTTTGGCTTTTGTAAAAACTTGAAAACACGCTTTTTAAAATTTTGAAGATGACAGTACTGGTTTGTGCGATCCAAAACTCCTTACTTGGGTCTTAATTTGATCTTGTATGTCCTTCTTGATTGTGAACAAATAATTGGTGTTGTATTGTATTACTAAAATTATCGTATTTTTGTAACAGGATATCGTTGATTTCTTCTTGAAGAACATGGTAAGTGAGAATCTTGGTTTGATCTGCAATGCTCATGTTGTTCATGCTGACCTTAGTGAGTATGGAGCAAAGGATGAGAAGTGCATTCGCTTAGCTGAACTAGCTGCAACTGCTGTGGACTTCCCCAAGACGGGCAAACTTGTCGTGATGCCACCAGAACTTCGACCAAAAATCTACCCTGACTTCATGTTGAAGGAAGATTCGAAATCGTATAAATCAGAGAAGATTCTTGGAAGGCTTTATCGGTCAATTCAAGAAGCCTCCAGTGGCGATTTGGTGTCAGAAGAAGCTTGCATCTCAAGTGATGTGCCTTATGATACTGATCTGGAAGTTTCTGGTGCATCAGATTTCCTCTCAGATGCATGGCAATGCAAGTGCTCGTATGAAGCACAGCTGAACGCATTGCTTAACCAATACAAGGTGCACACTGAAGCAGAGCTTGTGACAGGGCACATGTGGTCCCTTAACAAGACCAACAGCAGGAAACAAGGGGAAATTAAGGAGAAGCTCAAGAATGCGTACAATGCATTCAAGAAAGAGTACCGATCTATTTTTGAAAGCATCACATCAGATGAGTCTGAAATCTCCGATGACGAGAAGAATCGTTTGTACGAGATGAAAGCCTCGGCGTGGTACCAGGTAACCTATCACCCAAAATGGATGGAAAAATCGAGGGCCATGCTGGATCCAGATGGTGAGGAAATGCCGATAAGGCTTAGCTTTGCATGGGTGGCGGTGGATTACTTGGTGCGGATAAAGCTAAGGTGCCATGGAGAAGTGAAAGTTAAAGGCCGGAAGCCTGCTGAGAGACTGGCGGCCTACATTTCTGAGAGGATATGAGGACCTATCGTAGCCAATCTGCTTGACGCTCCCCAAGATTGCTGCAAGACCACTCTGCCATCTTGTTTTCACAATGCCGTTTGAAGTATCGCTCAGCTTGTAGCCATTCTGGGCCACTTTACTTTTCTGCTGAACTTGGTACCAAAATGTTTGTATCTACCAATATTCCCTTCTTCCTGGCCTATAATGCTTGCGTTGTGATAGTCGGCTGTTTCTTTGTGAAACTAATGCTGTCTACGGCATAGGATAATATTTTGCATTCGGAATAAAGTTGAGCGTGGATCCGTGTGCAAAGCTTTTGCCTTGTTTTAAGTGCACAATATTAGGCCACAGGCACGACTCGATATTTCCAAATGATAATTTCCTCGCATGATCAGTTCTTGTCGCTCTTATTTTAGAAAACAGTTTTACTTTTTGAGAGAATGTACAAAAATAATTGTTCACGAGATGTCATCTTATTGACTAGTTCTAGACGCACCCTCTTAAAAAGTTCTCTACATATATTATTTCAAAATTTACCTAAGCTTTGCGTAGGTGATGTACATGTATTAGAGAAACGTGCATTGTACGTGTACCAGTAGTCTATATGAAAGAAACATTCATATTATAATGGACTGCAATATGACTATTACACCGATCTATTTTTTTTTTAGGAGGATCCGATACTTATATTAAGGAAGCTCAGCACACTTTACAAGAAAGTCCAAAAGAAAACGAAATTTACAACTGGACCCCGAAAAGTGCAAAGAGCACCCTCAGCCTCCGGGAAAGAACACAATCGGATCCCTAACCGCTCCCCAAGCACCTACGCAACGCCGGCGCCGCCGTACCACTCGCCGCCGGGAAGAAGGCACCACCACCACAAGTAGAAGACCGCAGAAGCCGTCCGCCGACGCCATGCGACGGATCTGAAAGGCGATGAACGCGTACGGCCAAAGCACCTGCTCCCCGGAACCTCCGATCTTCCAGCCGGCTCGACGCCGCGCAGGACCACCACCAGCAACCCCGCGCCACTTCCAGACGACGCTCCCCTCGCCACCATGGCCGGCCAGAGCTGAATCGTCGAGGAAGGAGACCACCAGACCAACCTGCAGCAAAGAAATCTAAAAGTAATAAAATTAGAAATAAGTTCTCGGACCACAAGTACTGGAGCGCCATTTTTCACTGAGCCGGACAAAGCTTGTCATATTAGGGTTTGTTGTAGTGTGTGAAGTCATCCTGCTATGACTCCGGAGGATCACCACACGACACAAGAGAGCAGCAAACATCGCCAATGATGAGAACCATATAGGTCGGAAGGGCCATACATGCAACCAACCAACAAACATGAAAACGGAACTGATCATGAGAAATTGTTGGCCAGACACATGACTCCACACGCTTTATACGGACGCTAGACGCACCATCAGAGCAAAGATAGAGAGGGGCATTTTATTTTGACAATGAGATGTCGCCTCCGCCTCACCACCCCGAGGGAGACACATAAACTAACTCTAAAAATAAAAGAGAGAACCCTCTCACAAGCAAGAAGCCCGTTCCGCGCACCTCCAAGGGTTAAAGTGCCAGCAGAGGCAGGGCAGATCGTCAACGTGCTGGCGAGGGGGACATAAACTCTAGCCACTTCTGGGTCCTTTTTTCTCTCTTCCTGATTGAACCGACGCAAATTACAATATGGTTACTGAAGTTGAAAACAAATTCGAGTATGATTTGAGTAAGGAAATACAAAAACAGAAAGACAAAGCGACGAATGGCTAAATGTAGCACATATTGTGGCTTTAATAAAAGTTAAGACAAAACAACAAACAAAAGTGCAAAATGGTAGCGCTTTCCTCTTTTTGACACACGCGAGGCGAGTGGTTCTATATCTTTTCTCTCGGAGGCGTAGGCTATACATCTCACCTATCGTCGCTCTGGTGGCGGCATCACGGCGGGGAAGCCCCAGCTCCTTTCGTCCATTGTGTAGATAGGTAGGATTGGTTTGTCCGGTTACTAAATTCGGTCAGTGCCCACATCCGGCAAGAATGTTTTTCATGCCACCACAACGACATTCTGCGACGGCGTCGAGAAGCCGCAAACTTGTTTCTCCGCCGTTCTTCCACACCAAGGGACACAATTCCAGTTGGGGCCATTGAGGCGAGAGCAGAGATCTCACGTCACGAGATTGTTCTTTGCTCTGTCCACGTCAAGCCAACGTCTTCTCTGACATGTTCACGAGATTGTTCTTGAGGCGAGAGTGGAGATCTCACTTCACGACATTCTGTGTTGATTTTTTTACCCCGGCCAACTAAGAATCATTCGCGGCGACTAATAGGCGTAACTAAGGAATTTAGAAGAACAAGAGTGATTCATGAAAGTTTCCTCTATTTTTTTCTTATAACTCAGCCACTTTCAGAGCAACATCACAAATCGAGATCTAGGGTTTGTAGGACGAACAAGTCACCAACCGGACCAACGACGGCAGGGTAAAACCAAATGGGAAAGATACACGCTCGGTCTCGAGCTAAATAGAGGAAGAAAACGACAAACAAGTGGGCCGTTGAGGAACAACTACTGTAGCTAAAAGTGATCTTGTCGGATTTCAAAAGGTGACCGTTTGCACAAGGCAAGCTCGGTCCAGATGAAGATCAACGGTGCTCTTGAGTAGATAGTGGTGGAAAGGGTACACAACATTGATGACAGCCGCTTGATCGTTGATGGATGGCTCAGCTACTCTTCCACAGCGACAATAGGAAATAACTTCAGAGATTTTGGGTGCTCAACGACAATGCTCCCTTCTTGAGTTCAGACTTGCCCGCAAGTCTGAAAATCTGGAAAAGTTTTCTGTATGGATGTGGAGCCCTTCCAAGTTGCAGGTGTGAGGTCCACCATGTGAGGTTATACTTGTTTCTCATGTGTTGAAATCTTAGCAATAAGGCGAAGAAACAACCAGTCTCATGCTCCCGAGCACCAGTTATCCCGGTGCTTTCAAAAAATCAAAAAGAATATTTATATGTCTTAAAAAATTCTGAAAAAAAAAACCCAGGAGCGAGTACCGGAGCTCAGGAGTCAAAAATCTTCAATCCGTGATGTTGCGCTATCTATAAAGCTGGGCTATGGCCTTCAGTTTTTAAAAACATATGTTGCGCTATCTCTTTCTTCTATTGACAACTGAACACATGTTTTTTACAGTATCAGAAATGTTCCAGCCAGACTTGAGATGCCAACCCATTCCCGAAGATAGGCTGTTAAAAATACCCAACGCAAAGTTCCCTGTCCCAGTAAGTGGCATGAGTAACGAAGAGGTTGGCATATTATGAGCTGCAGGTGTACAATCTCCGAAACATCCTAACACGCATCTGACTTTCACTCATGACTAGTTGACGGTGCAGAGGGTTCCTCCAATTTCGGCTTGGTGAACGATTTCTGCTTCTCTAGTGTAGTAGGCATGGAAGAGGCTTCAGGCTTCGGCCTGATGAATGATTTCTGCTTCTCGAGTTTAGGCATGCCTGCCACTGTGCTCCTCTGGAGAGCATCAGTTCCTGACTGCTTGTCTGGCTGATCACGCGGGCTCGCCAGCTGCTTCTGAAGGACATCAAACTTTGCTGTCGCCCATGGAGCGGTGCCTACATTCCCACCAGTACTTGGAGTATCTACTGTCAGCGATGAGATGGCATCTCTTGACGAAAACCACGTGTGACCGCAGGGTATACATTCGAGCTGAAAAAAATAGGAGTGAATTATATGATGTGCTAATTACAGGCTGCTAGATTAAGTTCGTCCTTCTGGAATCAACACTGCATATACACCTACATACATCATAGCACATTAACCATTAGCTAATATGTCGTAACTATCCCTACTGTTTACCACTTTTTCTAGGATTTGATCATGCTCGTTGTTGGCATTGATAGCATAAATTCAGCAATATAACCAATTGGTCCACCACCTAATATGGATGACATAGGTGACATTGTATTCAAAAGAGTGCACACTCACCCAGACTACCACCATATGTGAGAATTAACCATTCAAAAAAAAATGTGAGAATTGCAATCTTATTGGGCAGACAACATGCATACAACTTCAGAAAAATATAATGACAACACTGAGTCATTGATGTAAAAGTATAAATTCATTATCATCTTCCGGAAGATTTCCCGACAGGTAGGGGCCAATAGTAACGAGGAACCACCGGTCAACCAGATCACGGAATGGGACTGAGGGACGCAGGTCACCGATAACCATCCAATTACCATGCTTCTAACTATAGTTTATACTACCTCTGTTCCAAAATAGATGATGTCTTTGAGGCATGCCATCAAACTTCTCTAACATTGACTATCAATGTATGAAACGATCATTGAGATTGGTCAAATGGAAATGATATGTTTGACTGTCATGAAAAATATAAGTCTGTTGTTTCTACTTCTTTTGCTAACATATTCAAATAAAAATAATGGTCTAATTTGCATGTTGGAGACTGTCCATGTTTACAGTGTCATGTATTTCAGAATGGATGGAGTAAAATGATCTAGCGACATTCAGAGAAAAAAGGAAACCAAAAGAAGAGGAGAGAAAAGGGCAAATGGGCCAACCCGGCCTGAATCCCAGATTTAAGTAGAAGAGACAAATATAAGTAAATCACCTTGGTACAGGAAAAAATATTAAAATACCTGATAGCGATCTCCATGACCAGCATGAATAATGTCAGAAATGCCTACTTTCTTTTCTGTGCATCTTTCACATCGTGCGTCAGTCATCTAGTTAAAATAAACAGTAAGCATGAGAATCAAAAATTAAACAACTCAATGTGGAAAAGAATTAGTTGTACTGAACACTCTACTTAAGCCAGTTTTTACAAATTGCAGAATTTAAAGGAATGTATGACGTACAATACCTGCAATCGCCTTGATTCTTCTGGTTCAGATGTTTTCTCTGCTGGTGTCAATCCAGCCTGAAATTCTCAAAGAGCTACAATTAGAATCGGAAAACATCGATTTGACCCCCCGGACTTAAGGGATGAATCTACTTAACCCATTGATTGCAAGAATATGGCTATGACTACGCCACATATGGAATCGCAGATGACTCGGCAGACAGTATAGATAGTATTAAAATTTGAACTCATCTAACATGTCCCGCATTTGTTTTCGTGAAAACGCAAAAGCTTTGCTTTTTGATACATTGATAGAAAGAAGGCTTATGTACAAGCCTACATAGGCCACCCCGACTGCACCACACAACTCAACCCAGCTAGCTAGACTAGGAGCAACTGTCCGAGGCCCCAACTCTCGCGCTCACCCATTAACGGGCCTCGATCTTGATCGCGTCCATCAAGGCGCCTACCGAGGGCTGAGCGTTATCGAAAATGATCATGTTTCGTTGCATCCAAATCCACCATGCCTTGAGCATAATCACCGACTAGGTGACATTGTGCAGCGTGCGAGGGGGTGGGGTGAAGACGACCACCATTCCGCGAATTTGTCTCCCACAGCGGGAGGTCTGGACGTGGATCGGATCCAGGAGAGCACCTCGTGTATACCTGGCCATGGGAAGCCCGGCCCGGCCTGAAATTTCCGGGCCTAGGCCATCATGGGCTTGCCCACGGGCCGGGCCGGGCCTCAGATTTCGTCCTGATGGACGGGACGGGACGGGCCTGGGCTTTGCATATTGGTGTTTTCAGGAAGAAGCCCGGCCCGAGGCCCGGCGAGATTTTGTAGTCATGGGATGGGCCTGGGCTTGAAATATAGGCCCGATGGTGTCGTGGGATTGTCACGGCAGATGTTACGGCTCTGGTGTACAGGAGATTGTCTAGCTCTACGGGGACACAGGATTTACGCAGGTTCAGCCTCTCCATAGGAGATAAAGACCTACTTCCTGCTTTTTTGTTATTGATGGGGAGATCTCGAGACCTGGACTGCAATGTCGCCGAGTCTCAAGTCTAGGGTTACAAGGGTTTGCTTGGTAGCAATTGTGTGTATCTTGAATCTTGTCTATCTATGACCTAGGAGCCGGTTTATATAGGTGACCGGGTCTCCTGGTCCTTTACAAGGTAAGCCTGGGTTCTACTCGTACTCGGAGTCCTACTCTATCTCTTCTAGCTCTTCGTGTCCTCCAACTCTTGGACTCGTCTTCTGGAGCCTTCCTTGTGGAGGCCGGGTTACCGACAAGCTCTCCGGGCTCCGGCCCATCAATGTAACCCGGTTCATGTTGATGGTTAGCTGGCCTGGGCGGGCCTTATGCCTGGCGGGTCACGCTTCCCTCTTCATGGGCCTACTGGGTTATAATCCCCCCAGCAAATGGCTTGGCCAGGCCTGGGCCTAGGATTTTGCCCGCGGGCTTGTTTAGGCCCGGCCCGGCCGATGGCCAGGTGTCCTCGTGCCAGATCGTCCTCGAGGAGCATCCGGTGAGAATGTGCGGCATCGTCTCTTCTGATTGGTCGCATAGTCCACGACGCGCACGCCTTTCACCCGTCCAGCATCGATCAAGGCATGCACACCAGACGAAGAACTCAGACCTCCAATTTAGCTTCCAAGAACTCGACTCAATTGCTCCATGAAATACATCATTGTAGCAAGACTTGGAGGAATATTGGGTGTTGATATCCACCGCTAGATCAATGTGTCAGGTTCCTCCGAGGACCTCACGCAGTCTGATCCACAGCTGGAAATACTGCCACAGAGCGAGAGGGCTCGGAGCTCCTATGATATCTGAGATCCACCGGCGCTCCACCAGCGCCTCCCGCACCGTTCAATGCTTCCTGGGTCTCCTTGGGATTAGCGTGAACAAGTCTGGCGCTGTCTCCCTCAATGACATCCCGTCAAGCCATCTATCCTCCCAAAAGAAGGAAGTGGATTCATTGCCCAGCACTATCTTGGTGGAGGCATTGAAAATCTGACGTTCGTCCCTGGAGAATTGCAAGTCGAGCCCGCGCCAAGGTCGTTGGGGATCCGTAAGCATCCTCCAACGCCAACTGATCCACACACTGATCACCGTGCGAGGTCTAGCATCTCCCATCCTTCATGTTTCTGTGGTGGTTTGTGTGTATGTGTGGGAGGGGGGAAGTAGAAGGCTTTGCATGTAGGCCTGCAAGACTGGTTTGTGCGTGGAAGGGGGTGAGTAGAAGGCTTTGTAGCCTGTGATTTAAGTCGATGCACCCCTAAATATCAGGGGTCAAATAGAGCTCTTCATTTCAAATATAGACAATTACAGCACTCGAAGTAACTGAAAAACTGATCTAAATAAATATCAAACTGAAGTCATAGCAAGATTTATCGAAACGGTTAACTGCCGTAATGGTGCTTATACGCTAGGTTCAAGTGCACAAAATGGTGAAGTGCAACTAACTAGTAAGGTTACGAATTTAGGTTGAAAATTAATATGTGGGAGAACAAAAAGGAAGAAGAAATTTCCACAGGTAATAACATAAATCCCTTTTTATTTTCCTTCTAATTATTATTTTTATGATATGTATCTCGAATTGTTTTCATACTTTCTTCAGAATTAATAAAGAGAATTCGTATGTATTCTCATTTGAACCACCTTTTGCACTAGATATGCTGCCTATTCAAATTAATAGCAAAACACTTGTACTAAACAGAAACATTTCAGTTTTGTTAACTTATCCAATCCACTGCACTAGAACTCTAGAAGAGTACTATAGCAAACAAATTATAACCACTGTTGCAAAGGACATACGGAAAATGGTTATCATAAGGCCAAAATGTAAAGTACTTTAAACAATGATTAGACCTTTAGTTCATCAGGAGCCATTGTTAAAAGAACTGGAGGGTTAAGTTCCTTGTTCATCAGTCGCCTGCGCAATACAGGGCTATTCTGCACATCCAAGTTAACAATGGTATGAGCAGCACTGTATGAGTTAAAGATCTAGGCTAAACATAATTACATAATTAAGCAACCATAGATATCAAAATCAGCCTAGAATAAAGAAATGTGATTTTTAAACTAGCTAAAGTTGTGTGGTATACATTAGTCTCAAGGAGAATGGACAAAGTTAAAAACTTGTTACATGCAAAAATGCCTAGTATCATTCAAATAGAACAGAGTTGGTTATCCAGCTCACATATTCAACATGAGTCTGACAGTATTTATTAGAAGATAATGGTATACTTTACATTTTGAATATCAAGAACTGATATATTCTAATTGGAGAAACTGGAAGGATAAATGGTTTTCAGCTGACAGTGGTTGTACAAGATCAAGAAGATAATGATATAGTCTTCTTTTTAAATTTGTTCCTTCACAGGAGTTAATTCAACATATTTATCGTTTATGTACATAAAGAACACAGTTTAGATATCTAGCTTAGTGGCATATGAAATACAGATGTTGTGAATGTGCTGAAAGCAAGTGGCGGTTGGAATGAGCATGACTTGATCGCCCTAGGAAATACAAATCACAGGACAGGCAGGAGTTACGGTTCCACGCTAAAACCTGTAGCTTCCTGATAAAAGTAGATCGTTAATCTGTAGTTTTGCCTAAATGACCTGGGATCACGTCCTGAGCTTGAACTAACACAATTACTGTATGACTTAATTCTGATAAGAGATATAACACAATTACTTTAATCCTGATTAAAACGGGGAACACATCCTCCGTTATATGAGAAGCTGGATAACTTAGCTCGAACTAACCCTAACTTTCCAGGTACTTTTTAGAGAAAACGCAAAGGATTCTTTGCGCTTTATTTCATTGAAAAGATAGAGTTTGTGTTACAACCTCCTAGGAGGGTTACAGGTGTTGGATAACTACTGTAACTTTATTTGCATATCCTATGTCCTAACTGGATAAATACTGCTAATGAAAATATTCCCAAAATAAGAGAACCATTTCAGGTAAGACCGTAAGATGAATATGTGTTGAAGCATGCCGGGAGCCATGCTTGAGCAGATACATGATCTCATCAAACATAGACGCATATCTACAGTAATGAACTACCGATCTTGAGGGGACCATGGCAAACTCATGTTTCACTTCTCATTATAACTCATCACTCCCTCAGTTCCAAAATACAAGGCACATTTTGTTTCGACGTGACAAGACATTCGATAACAGTTACATTATATATTCTATGTGACCTGAAATTTATATCCTTAGATTCGTACACATATTGAATTTTCTTACTTCTGGTTATGATTTTGTATATCACATAAATTATGGTAGTGTAAATTTTGGTCAAAGGCTTGTCCTAAGAAAAGAAAATATGACATGTATTTGAAACGGAGGGAGTAATGAACTAACGGTTATTCAGTAGCATATGAGTTAGCGTGAAACGATATTCCCAAGAAAAATAAGGCCAAAAGAAGATCTGGATAAAACATACATACCTTGATGTTGAATTCTAATTTTCTCATTTTCTGATTATACTTCTGGAAGTCAGAAGGAAAAGCGTCATATGTACATTTTTCCAAGGAGGCCATTATTGAAACAACCACCTCCGGTGGATAAGAATTTTCATTACCCTGAAGGCAGAAGATAAAGGATACAAAAACAGAGATCAAGACAACAGGTAGAAGGCTCGTATATATCATCAATGAAATGCAACAAGATAGGACAGTAAACCAACATGAAAAATAACAACAAAACATATACTCCGTATCATATTTTTAAGCTGCATTTGGAATTGAGGTGCATTACGAGTATCTAGTTTTCCAAAAAACTTTTGACAATTTTTTTTATTTGGCTAACGAACTATATTCACCTCTGGCTATTTTCGCACAGCAGATTATAAAAGTAGTTCAGTACAGCACAGTTTAGCAACAGCAAACAGAGTCTAAAACTAGAAAAGGAGGTCCAACAAATGATTGCAGATGCATGCACCATTTTGTCTACAAGTAAATGTCGGCCAAAAGGATGGACCCGAGCTTAGCATGCCAAAATTAAAACATAGGAAAAAGCATGGTACACACAGTTCACACTTTAGCACGAACTACTTTGTTTTTTATGCTCAATCTAGTATCCCAAATTTATAACCCACATACAGTTCAAGCACCATGTCAATTTGCGAACGCACTGCTCGAAGAGACCATGCTCAAGTATTCCTTTTTTCCTTGGCTCACACTTTTTCGAACTGTATTAAACTAATGATTTAAACCAGCACCTTAAATGATATTAGTAACTACATAAAAAAATTAGACCATTTGGTTTTAGTTGTATGCTGCATATGCCAAAGATTTCACCATAGTGGGGCGTGGCGGAACAATGGAAGAAATAACAAACTATTAGTACTTACAAGACATGCCTCAAAGGCCACAGCCTCAAACTCAAACCTTGGTAGAGCATGTACACTCAGTGAGATCTTTCCTATTTTCTTTTTTATCATTATATTACCACAAAGAACAAAATATGAACAGTTATGCAACATGAATAGAAGAAATTTCGCAGTACTAGCAGCCCAGCGGAGCAACCTAATCCTCTGTTCACTCCTCTCATCTCGGGTCACCTATTTCGAGAACTTATGGAAGTAAAGCAGGTACTTTACCAAAGCTTCACATAACCAATGAAATGGTCTTCTGTTAATACAATATGAATATTCTGGAGAACATACAAGTTCCATGTCACTATAAAATACTCCATGCATGTCTGTTCTAATCAACGAAAAAAATTAGCGTGCTATAGTAAAATAGTGCCAGCCTTAAAATACGCTATTGGCGAGCTATATCGCGCTATTAGCGAGACATTCTACACAGATTTATTTAGCGAGTCAACTCTCAAAACGCCATAGCACGCAATTTTTTTCCATAGTTCTAATACAACTTTCTACTGCTATGAATTTGACATGCAAGAGTTCAAGTTATTCAAAATGCGAGAGAGGGGAAACTTACACTGGAACCAGTATTTGAAATTTTGGCCACGCTACTAGGATCAGCATGAGAAGTCTCGACACCTTCCTTTGATGTCAATGGAACAGTGTCTACTAATTTATCAAGCCATCTATCACGGTACGTGTCGGTAGTAAGTACTTTATATTTCGCAAGGATTGCATAGTGCTTCAGATTATCACTACCAGGGGTCTCTGGTTTTACGAATTGCTCAGGTTTGCCTGTCGTATCTCTCGAGACATCTATAGGGTTCAGAGGTCTCTTTCGTATGCCTCTTTTATTTGAGAACTGATCAGCATTCTCACCAGGTATATCTGTAGGTGTAGGCTCACGGTCAGGAAGCTCCCCAATACGATCCACTGTTTTCTTAACGAGGAGATCAATTTCGTGTTGCTTGTTATCCTCGTAATCCTTATCTGTTAAGTTCCACAATTTCTTCGCAACTGTGTCGTACACTTTTTGGACAATGAATCCAGGGTGTTCCTTTCGACTTGGAATCTTCTTGTTCAGAGGAATGAAATGGACCACACATTTGTGCATAACTGACTCTGCTGGCACATCATCAATATGAAAACTATAAAAGAGCTCTCTTGTGTCACTTGCTATCCAGTTCCCACCACCTTTTTTGTCAGCTTCTTCTGGCCTATAGAACCATTGACCGGTTATCGATAAGCTTCCATCCTTTTCTGTTATATCCTGCTCAATGATGAGTAAGATAAATCAGCATACATCAAACTATATGGGGATGAATGGATAGCAGAAAGAGGTAACCGATTAAGGGTCGTTACATTTGTAAAACATTCATGAGAGTTGAACCATTTTCATTCCACAACTACCGGAATGGCAATAGCCCCAACAATATATTGCAATCTAGGCTTGACAAGAAACTGCTTAACACAAATCATGACCTAAGCCTAGCTTCAGTTCAAAAAAGCGTTGTTCAATCATGGAAATAACATCATAGGGTCAGTGCAGACAAAACCAAGCCTGCAACAAATGACCTAGTAGTGAATATGTATGTTTTTTTACAACTATGAGGTTCATTATCAACAACTGACTGCAATATGTCAAACTTATCAACCAGCAAGAACCATTGCCGACTTTACAAAAGCCAGCTAATAATTCATCTTTCTTGCAAAACTGTATTGTCGCAGAAATTTTCTGCTACTTCTCTATCTGGAGAATACAGGGCAATTTTTTGTGCAGAAACTACTGTTTGACACGAATCTGTGTATGCGAGATTATATGCATGTCAATGTCCTAGGAAATCACGACATTGTGTCACTCGTCACAGACCTTGATGATGGCGACATAGGGCTTCTCGTTCTGCTGCTCTGGCGTGAGAAGCACTGGGTCCTCCTACAGAAATCCATAACAAAAAAAGTTACACAGCCTCCAAAAACCCTAGAATGTGCAATAAGAAGACAGGGTCAGGATAGCACGGCGGCGGCTTACAAGCTCGAAGGTGTTGCCCTCGTACTCGAAGGAGTAGTAGTGCTTCTTCTGCTTCTTCCCCTTGCCGGTCACCTTCACAGGCTCCCCGACGGGTAGAGGCTCCGTGCTCTCCTCCTCGCGAGCCTCCTCCTCCGATTCCGCCTCCTCCTTCGCCTCCTCTTCGCTCTCCTCGGCTGGGCGCTTGGGCCTGCGGCCCCGGCGGCGGCGGGTCTGCGTCTCCTCGCGCCTCTCCTCCTCCTCGTTCCTCCTCATCTCCTCCAGGTCCTTCTCGTCCTCCTCCTCCTCCTCGAGTTGCAGGTCATCCTCGTCATCGTCCTCGGAGGCGGGGGCTGTGGGCTTGGTAGCTTTGAGCGCCTGCGGAGCGGCTCTGTCTTCGTCGTCCTCGTCGCTGGTGGGCTGCTGCGTGAACCGGCGGCGCCTCCCCATCTCTGGTAACGGCCGATTGGGGGAAGTTGCGGTAGGGGTTCTATTCGACTCAGGTCTCGAGCCGGGTTAGAGCACACTCCGGAAAATAACTGATTTTTTCAGGGCCCGGGACGAATTCTGGTGCCGATCAGTCGCGGGATAAGGCTCCTACCGGAAAATAAAATCAGGGGAGCAGGAAAATTTCACCCGTGCCCAATCCATTCAGTTTCCGCGTCGAAATATCCCGGATCCCCGATTGTTGGCGCGAACTCCCCCGCCCGGAAGTTTCAGCGCGCGCTCAGCTCTTCCCCCCGCCGCCCCCTTCCGCCGCCGCATCTCGCATGCGCGCCCCGCCGCCCGCTCCCGTCCCCGCCTTCGCCGCACCGTGGGAAAGGAGCGCCGCGTCCCGGCGAACCGATTCCGCACAGTTTCGGCAGCGGGGGGCGCGTTCCCCATCCGCATGGTCGCGGCGGCCGCCGCCACCATGGATCCGGCGGGAATGTCGCACGCGAGGCCAGTTCCGACCGGGAGCGGCTTCTCCGCTCGGCTCTGACCCACGGAGACCCCCTTCCGACGGAGACCCTCTTCTGCTCAGAGTCGCCGATTTCTTGCTGCGTTCGGGTGAGAAGCTCCGGCGTCTCGGAGCCGGGATTTGGTGGAGAACAAGGTTCGTTTCCTCTCGATTCGGTGTTGATTCGGTAGATTTAGGCTAGGATGTAGTGAATTTGTAGCCTAATTTAAAAAACTCGTGTGCTAGATGGATTGGAGTTCACCGTCATCGTCCTCCTCCGACTCAGATGATTCCGACATTGAGGACATCCTCTTCGACGATGACATTGAGCACATGGTCATGGCGCATCTTGTCGAGCAATTCGAGACCGAAGGCAAGAGAAAGAGGCGTGGCTCGAAGGTCGGGCGTCTTTGCATTCCCCGCAACAGAGCGCAAGGGAGTGCGTTGCTTATGAAGGACTACTTCGCCGAGGTACCGACCTATCCGGCTCACCTCTTTCGTAGACGGTTTCGGATGCGTAGATCTTTGTTTGTCAAAATCGTCGAAGCTTGCGAGGCGAATTGCCGTTACTTCGTTCAACGAAGAAATGCCGCCGGTTTATTAGGGTTTACACATTCAGCTACACAAAGATCTTGTGGAACATCAGTGGCAGTTGTATGGGAAGAAGTAGTTTCCCATTTTATTCATTTCAGATTGTTGTAATTTAAACCATTATTTGCATTCGGACCATTTGATTCGGATTAAAACATTTGTTGTAATAATATGGATGATTGTTTTATGCTGCACCCTAAAACATTTGTAATTTGTTGCAATTTATAATGTGATATTTCGTAGAAGTATATGTTAGATGATGCAAATATTGATTTCCGGTACCGGTACCGGTTGCTAGTACGGAACAGATGCGGTAAACTCGTTTCCGGTACGAGTTTGCCGGATCTGTTCTGCCGCGCGCGCCGCGGTACCGGAAACTTATTTCCGGATCAACCGGATAGCACATATCCGGTACAACAATATGCGGGATCTGATAGAGATGCTCTTAAGCCGGACGGTAGATGGATCTTGGCAAAATCGAAGCGTTTTCGGTCATTAGTAGAGGAGAGTAAATTCATGGACTGTCCTAATTTTTTTCGCGAAAGGTCGACTGGATATTATTATTTGATTTGATTTGAAAATACACATATCAATGCACCGCATGACCTAAACTGGTCTGACCTGGGTCGTTGACTAGTCTGTGTGTCACTTTGACCATTGTAGTTTTGCAAAAGGCCCACTCGGGTCGAAAAAGCCATTTGTAATCCGATTTACATGTAGCTCTATATTTCAAAAATTTCGAAAACTTAATTTTTAAGTTACAAAAAATTCTAAAATTAAATATGGATGTTGCCTATACCATATCCTACAACCGTGCAAATTTACAGTCCAAATTATTTTGTATTTTGGGCTATATAAAAAAGAGAAAATTCTGACAATATTTGGAGGTTACTGTTCATATACGAGATCTACAATTTTGTTTTTTTGTAGCCTAGAATATAGCGTATTTTAGAATAATATTTGGCAGATTTGTAGGATATAACCATGTCAACATGTACATATTTTTTCTGAATTTTGAAACTTTAAATTTTGTATTTTGAATATTTAAAATAAAGGGCTACATGTAGCCCGAGCTACAAAACACCACACTCCACTCGGGTTGTATTTCTTCTAACGTGTGGTCATGTTTCCCTTCGTAATCGATCATGTTGGTGCATCGGCCGACGACGTCAGCTGGACAACAGGGCTAGTAGTGGCCACCGCAACACTCGTGGAGGTCATTAACTTGCATGACCTACGGGGCGCACATCATTGTTGTGATATGTCGTCTCTCTTCCGGTTCGACCAACAACTCCCACCCAAGCGTCTGCCACGTCGTGACGGGCCCCACTGCCAGGCACAAGAGCCCATGTGTCCTTGTCTCTAACCCTCCAGCCTCCTCCTCCTCACCTGTTGTCCCTCTTCAAATGTGAGGACCCCGGATTAGGTATCCGAGATACTCGTTATGTTTCCTGCAACAATCCCATGATCAGTCTGTTGTTGCACATAACTCGAATTGGTATCACAGAACACCCATAAATACCGAATAAATTTACTTACTTGATTGAAGCCATAACTTCATCAGGTACTCGCAGCGGAAATCACCAAATCAACGTGGAGCCCAAGTCACTTGCCAACCCTACAGGCAGCTGACTGGGAAGCGCCCTAGTTCGCATTGACGTCAGTGAAGTCTTCTTCTTCGACTGTTCATCTTCAGAATCTGGCTAAGACAATAGCCAGGGACGAAACCAATATGAGTACATTTGATTGTACTCGCAAACTACCCCCGGAATGAGCATGCACTACTCTTTTTATTGTTTAAATAAAACTTCGTTTGCTTTGAAAACTCTATATCCTTGTTGAAAAGAGAAGGATAGACTTTTGTTTAATAAAACCTTGTTTTGAAACCTCTATATCTTTATTGAAAAAGGAAAGAAGGGTTTTAGAACTTTTCCCATAAATTTGTCTTTGTAAGAAGTCTCTTTAAAATCT